>PISX010020750.1:0-35838 GCA_004024625.1 Mellivora capensis | reverse complement strand
AAAGCACAGTCCACTTATGGCAATACTGATGGCCAAGTTTTCTTCCTCCCACATCAAGAAAGAGGTCCTAGACATGATACTTGGAAAAATCTCAAAGTGGGGGAGATGGATGCCCCGTGGTGAGATCTGTGGGCTATTTTGGGTAAATGGCCACAAGGGCAAGAAAGAAAGGTATACAAGTATTTGGCAGAACCTTGTGTGTGGCATGAGAAGAGGGAGTTGCCCTGAATTTTAGAGGCAGTCAGGCACGAGATGGAGATGGCCTGTTTAAACCTTGTCACAGAGTTGGAGTTTGTCCCTACAGGGATCCAGAGCCATTATTGAAAGGTTGCTTACTGGCAAGAGCTGCATCAGATGTGATTCTTAGAAATGCCAATCTGCTCATTGGCTACCTGGGTTAGATTTAGGGAGACTGCTTGAGGACTTGGTTAACATCCACCAATTGGTGTAGGAGGAAAGGACAGACTTAGAGCAACTCCTCTGAAGCTGTTTGGTCTTGGGCCCCATTACACTATTAAAAATTACTGTGGCTGCAAAGAGCTTTTGCTTTTTTATTTCCTTCAAATTTGCCATGGCAGAAATTAATACAGATTTTTAAATTATTAATTTTAATTATCGATTACAAAACCACTACAGAAATGTTCTTTTTATGAAAACTATAAAGCATTAAGAAATAAATTTTTCAAATTAACAATCTGTGAAAAGAGTGGTCTTATTTTATAGTTTTATAAATCTCCTCAGTGTCCAGCTTACTACAACAACTGGATCCTCATATCTGCTTCTGCATTCTGAATAATCTTGCTTTCGTTGATATATCTGAAAAATATGTGGTCTTACATAGACATGATTTGGAAAAGGAAGGAATGCTTTTGTAACCTTTTCAGATAACTTTGGATATTCTTCTTTAATACTTCACTAAAACTTAAGTAGAGGTAGCTTATAAAACTTCAACTCCAGTGTAAAATTGAAAACATATCAATAAATTTACACATGTTGTTACATTAAAATCCCTTGGTTTTCTTGTGCTTTGAATGGATCTTCTCCCTGTGAATGAGCTTATAACAAAAGAAGTTTTTTGGAAAATAGTGGTTCGTAACACATTATTCGTAACTTTCAAATATTGACACATTTTATTATATGATATTTTAGGAAATCATACTTGTTAATACTCTTGATCTCATCAGAATATCCTTTAAAAATCTAGAAGCAGTCAAGCTGATAGTAATAAATGCTAGTTTTCCAAAATTATAATTTTCAGCTGAAAGAAAACTCAAATGTTCTCATTGACAGTATATATTGTCAGTTGGCTTCCTTGTATAATGTACAATGTGCTCACACTGTATATTTTTCAGAAAATGTTTGACAAATACTCAAGTCTGAATAGCTGCTGTTTTCTGTCAGTCATTCTACCAAAGAAACATCTCGTTCTATGGAAAGTGACTCAAAACTCAATCACACAGAGCTTTTCTTCTAGACAACCATTGTACTGCCCATATACAACAGAAATGTTTTTGTGTACTTCCCATTTTCTCACACAGCATATTGAAAAGAGAAGTACTCATTGTTAAGATTTAATTAAATTTTACTGTTTTATCAAGGACATTCTTAAGTGAAACTGGCTTTCTTTTTCTCTGAATACATGAAAGTGACAAATAAAATGATGACTAATGTACTTGGGTATAAACAACTTCTTTGTTTATAAGCAGCCAGCATTTTACCTACTACTGCTTTTGCATCATTAGTTACAGATATTAATATGGTGGGGAAAAGCATGAACATCATTGAATTAATAAGAAAATTATTTTGAGCTCCATAATCCCTGAAAATGTATCAGAGATTCCTAGGAGAGAGTAGACAATATTTTGGAAACCACTGCCTTAAATTAAAAAGGATCAGAAAAGGATCAGGGTAAAACGGATGTAAATATTTGGATCAATAAAATTTCTAAGAATTGTTTTTTTAATTCTCTGCCTATGTAGGTGTATTGGAATAGCAGTGTAGCCTTTTATTGTGTGTGGTTTTGTCATCTTTTAGATGACTTCTCTGTATCATTTGTCTAACTGATCTACTTAAAACCTTGTGAAACCATACCTGCTCTTTCCTATACTCACTCAGAATCTCCTGAATATTGACCATGTAATAATTAAGCACATAATCAGTAAGATTTGATCAGTTTCTAGTTCTTGAAACAGACTAAAAAAAAATGAACAGTAGATTTGCACTCTTATGCAGCCTAACATTATTATATTAAGCACAATTTGTATTTTTAAATTACTCTGAAATTGAGACATATTCAAGTATTAAAATTAAAGTTATTGGCATACTAATTACTTTTCCACTTAATTATAATAAAATAGCACAGAACAAATGGTAGAGTTTGTGCAGTAAACAAAAGCCTGGAAGGATAATATCTGCCTGACCTTTTTAGCTATTCCTGTAAACATCTATCTGTGTTTGTGATCTACTTAGGGTTTTAAGTTTTGCATATCACTATATTTGGGGCCAAGTTTGAAGATGGTAAGAACATAACAAAAGACACAATTACTCATAGGCATAGAGCTTTATCCTATCACAAATTATTAAAAAGAGGATAAGGCCATTTTAACTGATCTAGGTACAGTTTTGTTCTAATCTCTAGTCCATGACCATGGATAAAAAGAGGTAAAACTAGATGATCTGTCAACCTCTTTATTTTTAAACAACTTACAATCACTAATCTGACCATCGTGATCAAAATGATTACTTTATTATGTATTGAAGAATAGTCCATGATCTATTACAAAATAGAAAAATGAATCAGTTTGGTCACCATTATAATGCTATGGTGATCTTTTAATCTCTTCCAGATTTTTAATATGTGCAATTCAGTCCTACATAAAATTATTAGATGTGTGTATATATATATATATATATATATTTTTTTTTTTTTTTTTTAAGCAAATGTAAATATTGAGACTACATTTCTTTCTTTATACCTATTAGAAAATGGTGGTTTGGAGCTCCTGGGTGGCTCAGTGGGTTAAGCCTCTGCCTTCAGCTCAGGTCATGGTCTCAGGGTCCTGGGATCGAGCCCCGCATCGGGCTCTCTACTCAGCGGGGAGCCTGCTTCCTCCTCTCTCTCTGCCTGTCTCTCTGCCTACTTGTGATCTCTCTCTCTCTGTCAAATAAATAAAATCTTAAAAAAAAAAATAAGAAAATGGTGGTTTAATTTCTATACTTGTCCCAATATCAGTATTGATTGAACTGTGTAAATACAAAATTGATTTTGTAAAGGAATAGATTAAGCTTACTGAGTCAATATATGAATGTTTTGGAACTCCAGGGTGTTCTCCAAACTTAATTCTTTGATTCTTAGCTATACAGTATTGACTAAAATGTAGAGTTGACATACAACAACAACAACAACAAAATAACAGGTACGTGTAAATAACTAAGAAAATAAAAACTCAAATAGCCTCTATCTCTGTATACGGAAGGGTCTACTTCTGGATGATAATTAAGTCTCCTTCTAGAGTGGGTAAAGGGTCTTAAGAAATCAGATCTTAGAGGAGCACTGAGAACAACTTTTAGAATAGGTTGGCAGACCTGCTATGAGTTACTTGATGATTTGTTCTGTCTTATAATAATCTTTTAAAATGTATAATGTGTGACCGAAAAAACCACGAGCGTGGTGAGCGTAGGGGAGGTGTCTCTTTCTCTCTCTCTTTCCCCGTTCTCCACCCCGCCCCCCACAGTTCCTCCACCAATCCTTCATCATTTGGCTTCTATTATAATAGGCAACTATGCGTGGTAAAAATTAGACCCTCTTTCCAAACATAAAGCCAAACACTGCTAAAGGCATTCAAAATTGGCATTTTTCACCCTGATCAAAATAGAACATTGTGAACTACACTGTTATCTATACACATAGACAATAAAGCTTATCCTGCACTTGCTTATACAGTTTCCCTATAAAGTCACTTTATCACTGATAGAATAGAAATTGAGTGTACAGCAGTTTTTGAAATAACAGCTAGGAGTTATTTTTTCCCCATTGTTACCCAAAGAAATCCTGGCTTTTTCTTGAAGGAACCACATTTCCTACTCTGAGCCCAGTGTCCCTGGCAGAGTGACTATATCCAGCAACAGTGTACTGACCCCAGAAGCTAGCCAACTGGTACATTTCCTAGGCCGAGTGATTGTTTGAGAGACGGCTTGTGATCTACTTTGGGCCAGCTTCCCCCAAAGCCTTACTTTTTAAAAAACTTTAAATTCAGCTCGTATATAGTGTACTTTTAGAGGCAAAGTTCAGTGATTCATCAGTCTTATATAATACCCAGTGCTCATTACATCATGTGCCCTCCTTAATGCCCATCACCCTGTTATCCCGTCCCCCTCTCCCCTCCCCTCCAGCAACCCTCAGTTTGTTTCCTGTGGTCTCTTAGGGTTTGTCTCTCTCTGTGATAACGTCTGGTTTTATTTTCTCTCCTTTCCTCTATGACCCTCTGTTTTGTTTCTTAAATTCCACATGTGAGTGAAATCATATGATAATTGTCTTTCTCTGACTGACAAAGTCCTACTTTTGATACTTTTGTATCAAAAAGATGTAGCAGACATCTTTTCCTATAAGGGGAGTCAGGCTGTAACATCTGATGGAAGGGGGGGAACAGTGTAAAATAGTTCGGTCATAACTGACTCACAATGAAAAGTAAAATTTTCTTTAAGCCACTTCAAGTAGGGCATCTTACTTTATGTTTGAAATTTCTACTCTAATAAGCATAACATCACATAACTGCTTTATTTACTTTAATATTTCTTTATTTGTGCATTTTCTTAATGAGATTGTTTTTTACTTCTGTTAAAATTTGTCCAGTGTCTCTATGAACTGAGGATACACAAAATATTTGTATACATAAAACAGATCACAAAAGATCAGTGCAGTTCTCTCAAATAATGCACTTAGTTATGAGAACAACCAAAAGAAATCTAGTAATTTACTTTTAGTCTATGCTAAAAGCATTGTCTCTTAGAGGATTTTAGTTGTATGTTATCAAAATCAAATTTTAATACTCAGCTTCAAATACTCTGTATGCAATTATTTTTGAATTTTTTTCTGTATAGATCATACTCTAAATGAGGTAGTAGTTTTAACAAGTGAATACAAAATAAATGGTAAAGATACAGTATGCACACAGAAGTCCCAGATCCGAATATATATAATTTGATCTTTTCTCTGTCTTGAAAAATAATTTTTAAAAAATATTTTATTTATTTATTTGACAGAGATCACAAGGAGGCAGAGGCAGGCAGAGAGAGAGGGGGAAGCAGGCTCCCCGCTGAGCAGAGAGCCTGATGTGGGGTTCAATCCCAGGACCCTGAGACTACCACCCGAGCTGAAGGCAGAGGCTTAACCCACTGAACCACCCAGGCGCCCCGAAAAATAACTACTGATTATAATAAATGTAGCTTATGTAGAGTGGCAGCTAATTATATCAAAACTCCTAGCTATGTAGAACCTATGCTTAACATTGACCTTGAAATTGTTTTCTGGGTTTTGCCAAGAGAAGAGCTACTCATACTTTAAATGCTGTAGCTTTCTCAACCTTGAAGGAAACTTATCCTCTGAAACCTCTACTATGGTGTTTTTCTGGGGATGGAACAATATTTTCTGACAGTGTAATTAGAGTTACAGTTGTATGTTGATACTGAATAGCCTGATACTTAAAAGTTGGTGCTAGACAAATTCTTATTATCTGCACTCACCAAAAATAGGTATGGCAGCAGAAAGTTAATCATATGCCTCATTTCAGGAAGACAAGGGAAGCAAAAATGAGGACCTTGAGCTCCTCATTTCAGACTTTGGAACAGAAGCTAAAGCCTTCCCATCATGTCAGTAAGCTTGACTTTACAAAAAGGTGGGAAAATAATGCATGGAGAAAATGTGTACATTCCTAAAACAATAGATTGGCTATAGTCCTCTGAGTATATAATACCATGATCCTTTTTTCCGCAAAGACAAGTGTTTCTCCGTGTGGTTCTCAGACTGGTTACACCAGAATCACCCGAGACTATTTTCGAGCTGTTAAATCAGTTTATCTGAGTTGGGACTGAGGGGTCTGAATTTTTAAGAAGAACCTCCAGGGGATTCAATAAATGTTGAAGTTTGAAAACTGCTGGCTGAGAGCTTGGGCCATAGTCACCTTTATATCATGATGAGAGGTACATTCCCCCTAATTTTGCACCTTCTTTGTGATGGAGTTTTATACAGTTTACACTCACATAGTTACTGATTCTCCAACCTTCCTTTGTAAACCAGACTTGGACTTGTGTCCACCAGCTGATGAAATTCATTCCATTGGAATTGCCTTCTGGCCAACAATGCTACTTCACTAGAATCTCTTGCTTTATCTTCACAGTATTGCTGGTGTCCTTAAGGGAAGATTACTGCCTTTATCCCATATGTTGTAAAAAGAGTGTAAAATGAAAAGATTAAAAGTGAGGATTCTCAGAGGAGTAATGCATAGGAGAAAAAAGAAATTACTACAACTACTTTAAGTACTGACTTTTAATGTTATGCTAACATAAATGTACCTTATTAAATTTGCAGGAAAAAATAAATGAAGCATGTATATGACATGTTGGAAATACATTTTTCAAAACAGCGACTAAAAAACATCTTGTAATTAGGGATTTTTTAAGAACTTTTTTTTCCTGGGGATTGGAATTTATCTACCTATCTATCCCCATATATACATGTATATCATTCTTATTCTGCATCTCTTTCGGGAAGTCGTTATTCATGAAATTAGAGATTGTCTCTGTAAATATTTGGGTTTTTATTCATTCCGTAAATATTTCTTGAACACTTACTACATTGCAGGCAATATTTTAGAAGCAGTATATATTGTAAGAACAAACCAGAAATAATAAGGCCCAAGGTTTTCTAAAACCTCAATTCTAGTGGAGGAGGTGAGACAGTTAGCAAATAATCAGTAAATCTCTGTCAGGTAATATAAATGCTGGGAAGAAAAATAGAGTAGAATAGCATGTTTTATAAGTATGGTCAGGGAAAAATTCTCTAGTAACTTGACATTTGAATGGGAACCTGAAGGAAATGAAGGAGGAATTCCTGTACCTATTTTGGAAGTCTAACTCCAAGCAGTCAGAACAAGTGCAAGGACTGAGGCAGAGGCTTGTGCAGCAAAACTGAGGGGCAGCAGGGAGACCAGCATGGCTAGAGTAAGATAAGAGAGGATGTCTAAAAGGAGATGAGATCAGAAAAGTAGCAGAGGACCAGATTACAGAAAACCTTTTTGCTCATTGTGAGGGCTCAGGATTTACTGTGGGTAAAGTGGGAAGCCATTGCCAGGTGTGGAGAATGACACTCTCTGTCATTTTATAAAGAATCCCTCTGATTTCCACATGGAGAGTGGGCTGTAGAAAAGCAAAGGTGGAAATAAGGGATATTGTTCCAAGGCTTTTAAAACAGTCTAAGCTAAAGGGAATGTTGTCTTGGTTTAGAGCGGTTGCAGTGGAAATAGGGGGAAATGGCTGGCTTCAGCTATATTTCTTAGATATATGATTTGTGGTTAAATAAGATGTGAATGCAAGAGAAGGAAAAAAAAATGACTTAAAAGTTTTTATTCAGAGAGATGGGAGTTGTTATTTACTTCCTTACTGAAGTAAGGCAGACAGAGGAGCCTTTGAGGTTGGGAGAGGGGAATGGGGGATAAAGTGTTTCATTTGGAACATGGCAAGCTTGAGGGGCTGGTTGGTCATACAAGTGGAGATATCAGGTAGGCTGATCATCATATGGGACTGCCGTTCAGGGAAGAGGTCAGTCAAGGGTATAAATTTGGAGTCATCAAATACAAAGACTACTTAAAGCCGAACAACTGGTGTGACCATGTAGGAAGTACGTTTAGATACAGGACATAGCCAAGAAGGAAGCCCCACTGCACCTGGCTGTTTAGAGATGCAGGAGATGAAATCCATAAAAGAAATCTGGAAGAATCCAAGAGTGTCACAGGAGCAAAACAGAGTAAGGCGCCCGAGTATAGATCAGTGCGTGGTTGATAAGGGGGAAGTAAAAGTCTGAGGTTGCTGGGATTTGTCAGGGTTCAAACAGCCAGTCACGGCATTACCTAAAACTGGATTAAGAGTGGGTGATTTTACAAACATACCCGAAAAGTAAAATTCGAGTACTATCTACCACTACCTTGAGGCGCACCAAGGATGGTAGTTCCATATGCCAATGTAATCTAACAAAGAGAAGAGCCATTGTTTGTACAAATCACTGAACACCCAAATATCAAAACAGTAATTATTTGTGTGATGTAGTTATTACAGGTTTTGTTGTAATCTGTAGGGCAGACAGATAATAAATGGTAGTATACTGGTTAATATTATAAATATATTTGTTTTCCTGTTTTGAAGAATCCAGTACTCTGGTCCTCTTTCTCATTGTCTGGGCTTTCTCATTTTTGTATACTGTTACAGAAAGGTAATAAGGTTATTACTTATTTTATTATATTATTATATAAAAGTAATTTTATTATATTATTATATAAAAGTAATAAGGTTATTACTGCTTTTCTGTTTCAGGTTGGAATGCTTTTTGTACAAGTTGTTGCATAGATAAAGGAAGGTGGAATGAAGTAAATATTAAAACTTTAAAATATGGGTTATTTAAAGGATGAAATAAATCTATAAATTCTTAATGTATGTTTTGAAATTTGTATGGTATTTTGACAGAGAATGGTGAATTTTATTGATAATCAGTTTATATGCTTCACTGCCCTCTATTAAACTAGGCCTGATCTATGTAGGGATGGCAAGTAGGTTTAGTTCTACTCTAGTACATAATACTGTCACTCTGAGGAGGGCAAATTTAGGTGAGGAAATCTCTGGAGAGAGAACTCATGTTCCCCTGAGTTTTCTCCTCATTAACATAGAACACCAGTGATTTTCAAATTTTTCATTTAGCAAATAGAAAAATGTGCTTGTATGCCTTCATAAAATTTCCACATTTATAAGAATTTCATTTAGGATGGTCAGGCTTTTTTGCTTTCCACAGAGGAATAAGGATTCTCCCTAAGAATACTAATGTTTGAGGGGAGCCTGGGTAGCTCAGTGGGTTAAGCCTCTGCCTTTGGCTCAGGTCATGGTCTCAGGGTCCTGGGATCGAGCCCCGCATCAGGCTCTCTGCTCAGTGGGGAGCCTGCTTCCCTTCCTCTCTCTGCCTGCCTCTCTGCCTACTTGTGATCTCTGTCAAATAAATAGAATCTTTAAGAAAAAAAAAAAAGAATACCAATGTTTGAATTCCTAATTCCCTCTTTGCTAGAGATGGCATTTCTGCAAACCCAGGCCTTTAAGTCTTGCCCAACAGCATGCATTTCCAAAACACATGGTAATGATTTCCAGATTATCATTTTAATTGAGCCTTGGGAAAACAGTATAATTAATGAGCTCTTTAATTGTGTAGACTAAAGAAAATCATCCATTTGTTCTTGGTCCCAAATTTATAGTAAATACCCAATAAATTAATTGGATCGCATGGAATTTCATGTGGACAGAGTAGGGATGTGATCGTTCAGAATGCTTCCTTAAAATCAGAACTAGGAGAATGTACAGTGATGTCATTATAGTTATATAAAACATGGAATGTTTTTATAATAATTACTCAGACACTTTTGTGTTATTGGGCATTTTTTTCCTTTTTTGGCATAAATATATAATTATACCATGCCACAGTAAAGTAGATAGATCTTTTTTATAGGAAATACATGCTACAGTTTCTCTTTTTATTTGCTTCATTACACTTATTTCTATATTACTCTTCAAGATTTACACTGAAAGGTAAGTCAGCAATTATAGCAAAAATAATATAAAATTATAATGTAATATTAAGGCCATTTACCTGGGCGTAACTGGGTCATAACTTTTAATATGGCTTTTGGTAGAGTAATTTTCCCATTACATTTCTATCTAAGAATCTTGTCTTACCAAGTGGAATTTTTCCATTCCGTGGGGTAGGTGATGAAAGCAGTGAATCAGTGACCTTATCATTTAAGAAACCTGGACAGCATTCCCTGACCAAAGCAAAATATTTTTTGTAACGGTTAGATACAGTTCATATTATTTTACCCAGAAAATAAATTCTAAACGGATATCCCACAATTAGCTTTGCTTTTAAAGTCCTATGTGTCACTTGATCTATTCACATATCTTCCTTCCCCAAATACCTCCTATAAACGTTAGAAATAGTGACTTAGGGAAATACCTCCCCATGAATACTATCGAGTTGTTTATCCACTTTCCAGATATAAATTAATATTACCAAGGGAGGAGGGAGAATATATTTGGTCTAACAAGGGATAAAGCAGGCAGCAAAACTGGAGCAGAGTCGCCATAGGCCTCAGCCCTAAAAGTGGAGAAGCATTCGGAGAGGACCCGCCCTCAGCGCCCTGTGGTGTGTCTTTTCTTGGTAGAAGCTTCCTCAGTCCTGAACTGGGCTCCAGAAAAGAGGAAACACATTCCTAAGCCATTTCTGATTCTCTTTCTCTCCTACACCCATATATATATTGATATATATTATTTTATTCTGTTTGGTTAACTTTGAAGGATGAACTGTTAAAGCTACTAAAATATGGAAGGATACGGAGATGTGGATTCTTTTTTTTTTTTTTTTAAAGATTTTTTATTTATTTATGGAGATGTGGATTCTAATACATAATTACAGTGACTGTGGAGTATCAGAGTCAATTTTTCCTTAGCACCTTGAATTATGACCGTATAGGGAGGAGCAGGTGGCAAACCTGGAGAAATAAATATTTAAGGAAAAATAAAACTCATTAAAGCTTTAAGCAATTCTTTTCAAACCTTCACTTTCAGGCTCAGAAATCTTTGTAGATGTGAATGCCTTGTGAAAATTCAGTACATGTCACCCAGTGGAGCCCACCCAACATTCCTCTTCCCTGATAGTTTGTAAGTCTATAATTTTGTCTATAGTTTGTAAGTCTATAATTCCCTGATGTTTTGTAAGTCTATAGTAGCCAAGGACTCTGCTCCTCATTTTAAAAAGCAGTGGCTTATACTGTTAAATTTTTAATATAATTTTTGATGGTGACGATGGTGATTAAATCTTTCTCACACGAGTAAGTATTTTGTTCAGTTCAATTTAACAATGCTTATTTTGCTTACTGTGTGTTAGGCATTTGCTGTGGTCATAAGAGTATTATTTTTTAATTTTACCATATTTTTACAAAAATGTTATATTTTACGGACTTTTCCTGCTTTAAAAGTTTTTAATTATACTTCTGGGTTTATGCCTCATGACTAGTGAGTTCTTTGTTCTGTTATTTTTCTTGTAATTTTTGTGGGGGCTTGTAAATCAGATTACAATTGTTTTAGCTCAGGCTGTTGTATCAGATTGCCAGAAACTCGGTGGCTTAAGCAAGAAATATGTATTTCTCACAGTGCTGGAAGCCAGAATTCTGAGATCAAGGGGCCAGCATAGTTGGGGTCTTGCTGAGTGCCCTCTTCCCGGTTTACAGATGGCTATCTTAATTGCTGTGTCCTCAGATGGTGGAAAGAGAACTAGCTAGCTCTCTGGCCTCTTCTTTATGAGGGAGGGCCCTAATCCCACTCAAGAAGGCTCCACCCTCAAGACCCAATTACCCCCAAAAGGCCCTGCCTCAAAACCAAAACGGTCACTTTGGGATTAGAGTTTTGACATAGGAATTGTAGGAGGACACATTTAGTCCACCATGGGGATATTTTGTGTACTTTAAAGAATTTGAATTATGAACTGGATGCAGACTGGAGAAGAAGAGATATACACAGCATTGTGTGCAAAAATTCTCCAAATTTACCTAAGTATGGAAACATAATCTCTTCAATGGCCTGCTAATCAGTGGTGTGAACTCTGGCCTTAGTAGAGAAGAGTTCAAGTCTCAGTTATCAGATTCAGATGCACTTCCTGTTCCTAAGCCCATCCTTTTCCCAGTCTTCACAACTTAGTGGGCAAACCCAGCTACCCAGTCAGGGCCCAGTTTCTAGCAGCATCCTTACCCTTCCTTGCACCCCCCTACCTGTGCCATCCATCCACATTCCTATTGGCTCTAAATCCAAGCATATCTTCACTGCTCATCTTCATTGCTGCCATTGTCATCCTGTTGGGTCCCCCAATAATGGGTCCATGGTCAAAGGAGTGAGACTGATACAAAGCGAAGGTCAAGCAAAGCTTTATTTCGCGCCAAGCATCAAGAATCAAACCGACCGTCAAGTAGACCAGTCGAGGTCGCCCCTTACAGAGAGGACCACCCCTCTCTGTTTCACAGACTAACTTTTATAGAGCAAAGGCCATGTAGTTGGGTCTGGCCACACACAGGTGGCCAATGAAATTGTAACACACAGAGAAAGCTGCACAGTCATGCTAGGTCACACATAAGTGACCAACTGAATTACAGTTTACCCTATAGTAAACTGTATTACAGTTTACAGTTACTATAGGGTAAACTGGATTAGAGTTTACCCTATAGTAAACCGGATTACAGTTTACCCTATAGTAAACCATGGTGATAGCCTATCACCGTGGTCAGAATTGGCACCCAAAGGGCACCCGAAGGGCGGGGCCCATACTCCTAGATAGCTAGGAGACAGTATGCGCCCCCACTGATAGAATACCTCCATCTGGCCTGACCCACCCTTGTATTTGGGCTTTGTTACCTGGGACTGGTTTCCTGGACTTGCTTTTAAGTAAGTTCCCCTGGGGGGGGGGGGCAGGGTCAATTTAAGTTTTACTGCATAAACAACAAAATGGCTGTTCCACGGGGTGGGGCCGCTCTGGCTGAATAGGCCCTTACAATCCAAGACGTGAGCACATTTCTCTGAGCTTTTTGTCATGGTGTTTCCATTGCTTTTTGCATTTCTACCCTTGCTGTTGTACAGTCTGTTCTCCATAGCGCAGCGATTTAAAAAAAAAATCATTGTATTCTATCTGCTTCGTAACATCTCTCTCAACCTTTACAATTCAAATGAAATCTAAGCCTTTACCCAGAATTTTTAATTCCTACCGGACTAATCTGTTTACTGTTCTGTCCTCTTCCTGTCCCTTCCTTTTCTTTGCCCACTCCAGCCACGCTGGCCTGTCTTCTCTTCCTCAGAATGCCTTGTCAGTCCTGCCTCACAGCCTTCTCTTTTGCTCATTTCTCCTTCTGAAATGCAATTTCTCCTGATCTCTGCAGGTCTTACTTTGGCTAGTCAATCACATACCAGTTAAAAAGCCACTTTCTCAAAGGAAATCTCACTCTTTGGTCAATTAGGTTAATTGCATATTTTGATTCTTTGTATGGGACTTGTGCTAGGACTTTGTTAAATTGACCTTGTTAAGGAGAGCCCCAGGGTGTGGGATGGGGAAACCACAGTTCAACAAAAGACACAAGAGAAACAGAGATAAAGAGGTTTGTTACCCTTAGGTCCTGGAGGAAATACACCACCCACCACTGCACATCCAATGGGGAGGCTGAGGCAGAATGTAGGCGGAAAGAGGCAGGCCCTGGGGCACATGCCTTTTTAGGGTCCTAGATGCAATGTTTTTAGGAGTCTTGGGCTAAGCCGAATTGGTCAATTCAAACCAAAAGGAGCCCGGTTTTGTTAAGTTCTGTGGGATTCTTATATAAGGGGCTGACAAGTGAAAGGTCATGATCTCAGGGGTGTGAAACTGACCCATGTGTCAGGCTTTGTGATGGGCATGGAGCCTGCTTAAGATTTCTCTGTCCCTCTCTTCTGCTTGCATCCTCACTGGCTCTCTTTCTCTCTCTCTCTCAAAACTGCAACAACAAACAAAACGAAAGAAAAAAGCCAACAAAAACCTTGCCTCCTGGGGCCTTCCACTGGTCATTTTGAACATTTTGTTCCTTATGTTTGGTATCTCAAATGCTAGTGAGGGAATGGCTATTGGATCCATAGTCCTGATCCATTTGATTTTCTTCTCTCTCCCTTAGGGCTTTGTGATGAAAGAACTCAGAAGAAATGTGCAGAGGCAGGTGCCATGTGTCCCCTGGCATGTTAGCGTTTGATGGGGCAAAGAGGCAGATAAACACCTTAACATCCACCCCCCTCCCCCACCTCTGCACTTGATGTTTACATAAAGTAACAAATTACCTCCAAATTTGTGCTCCACATTTCCCTAATGGCATCCCCAAGACTCATGGATTCCAGAATCTTTATGTACTACATAAACTTTTGGCCCTTTCAGGAATGTTCTTTCAGTTCAATACTATTCTTATTTATTGCATGCGTAATACGTACCAAACATTCTCCAAAGGCAGGGTTCAGATAAAAACACCACATAAGATAACATTTCCTCTTTGAAAGCGTTTACAATCAAGAGGAGGCCGATACATAAATACAGTTTTAATTTAAAGTGAAAGGGATAATACAGAGTGGTTGTTACTAGTTTTGTTTATGCTTTGGAATTTCTAGAGAGCTTTTTAAAAATATCAATGTCCACGCTTCATACTGACCAATTAAATAAAAATCTTTGGTGCTTTTCAAAGCCCCCACAGGTGATTTCAGTGTGCAGCTAAGACTGAGAAGTATACCCAGTTGCTAATATGCTAATAGGCACATGAGAAAAATAAGGAAGGGTTATTTTTTGTTGTTGTTGTTTTTAAGATTTTATTTATTTATTTGAGAGAGAGACAGTGAGAGAGAGCATGAGAGGTCAGAGGGAGAAGCAGACTCCCTGTGGAGCTGGGAGCCCAATGTGGGACTTGATCCCAGGACTCCAGGATCGTGACCTGAGCTGAAGGCAGTCGCTTAACCAACTGAGCCACCCAGGCGCCCCTGTTTTGTTTTGTTTTTTTTTTTTTTTAAGGTTATGTTGGAGCTAACTCTCGTGGAATGGGTGAGAGTTGTCTGGGACAGGGTAGGTGAAATGTTGGCATGGACACTCTGAGGGAAGAAAATGGCATGAAAAACTGTCATAGACTCATTGGCTTGCTTGAAATCTTGATATTTGTGTGAAGGAACTTTTTAAACCTCTTTCATTCTACCTCTTGTTAGTATTTCTCTAGCCTGGGTACAGGGGCATGTGACCTATTGCACAGGTTTGGGGGGGGAGCCCCACAAATATTTCTGAAAATATAAGAATCCAAAATATTAAAACTGAAAATACTTACTCCATTGCTTTAAGAAAGTTTTACTCTGTTGACATATATATATATAATTTACATAGGCTTCACAAAAATAGGTATTGTTACCTTTAAATCCTATTTATTAGGGGCACCTGGGTGGCTCAGTGGGTTAAAGCCTCTGCCTTCAGCTCAGGTCATGATCCCAGGGTCCTGGGATCGAGCCCTGCATCGGGCTCTCTGCTCAGCGAGGAGCCTGCTCCCCCCCCCCCCCCGCCTGCCTCTCTGCCTACTTGTGATCTCTGTCAAATAAATAAAATCTTTAAAAAAAAATCCTATTTACTAAATGAGTAATCTTGTCCAAGTTTTTATTGTGAGCTCATCTGTAAAATATAATAATTTTACTATGAATATAATTTTTTCCATTTATACATATGGTTGGGTAGCTGATACCCAAACCAGGCTGTTTTACTGGCACGAACAAAAAAGCAAGTAATTACAAAACTGTCTCCCTTGCAAATCAGCCAATTTCCTACGAAATAGAAGATTTTTCTCTGACTTTTCTTTTTTTCTTCTTACCCTTCTCTGTAAAATAAATTGACCCAAATGGATGCTTTTCATGAATGGAGCTCTCTGGATGAGATATACTTACAATTTTGTTTATTTTACATATCAACTTATTGTTTCATATGTAATGATCATATTCTCCCCAAGCTTTTTAAAAAAAAATTTTTTAAATTTTTATTTATTTGCCAGACAAAGATCACAAGTAGGCAGAGAAGCAGGCAGAGAGAGAGGAGGAAGCAGGCTCCCTGCTGAGCAGAGAGCCCGATGCAGGGTTCGATCCCAGGACTCTGAGATCATGACCTGAGCCAAAGGCAGAGGCTTTAACCCACTGAGCCACCCAGGCACCCCTCTCCCCAAGTTTTAAACAAGTGCCATAATTAGTTCTTTATGAAAAATAACCATATTTTAAACTGTGGAAGTACATTTTAATCACAAATCTCTTAAGTATGCACTTTGTAAACGTACACAAAACCGATTCTGACTCTGTTACTGAATCTTTATAAATGCATTCCATAACCGAAATGTTGTATCCTACTAAAAACTATCATATTTTAAATTAAATTAATTAACTAATTAATTTATTCTCACCATTGCACATACCCTCCCCAATGTCCATTTTTTATTGGAAATTGAGGAGTCTGGATTGTTTGAATTTGAAATAAAACCACTAGATGGTGCTCTGTATCACGAATACCAGAGAAGTATCTGACTCTAAAAGTGCAGGTCTTGAACCTGGTGTTACCAAGGCAACCTGCCTAGCTTAGTCTGGTAACTTGTGTTCCTTTCCCCCCTCCTTCTCTTTCGCTCCTCTATCCAAAGAACTGGTTTTCCTATTTTATGCACGTGGATTTACATAAGGTCCATTAAGGAAGAAAAAAAATTGCATTGTATACCATTTTGTAGTAACCACTGGTTAATTTGAAGGTAATTTGCTGGTTAATTTGAAGGTAATACAATGGAAGTTTTGGGCAGGGTCTGAAGTAGTTTATGAACTCATTTAGGATGTAAATCATAAAGCAAAAAAATTACAGAAGCATAAAATATCCTGTTTAGTACTCCATATGAGCTATTCTTTGTATGTATGGTTTGGTCAAGAAGGCATCATATCACAAATTAGCAGATAACTTATATGAACCTCTAAAAACTGGGTTACATGGGACAATTTATTTAATTTCCCTAGTGTTAATTTTCTTAGATGTTTGGGTTAAACTAAATGGTTCTATGACTCCATCTAATATGATATTTCTAATCTCTAGAATTATAGGATTTGCATGAAAGGTTACATTAGGCCACAGTAGTCAGAAAAACTTTGTCAGTGAATAAAAAGTTACAGTGCATATTTGAAAAGGCAAAAGTCTGAAGAAGAGAATTGAGAGAGGAATCTGATACTAACACCCAGACACGTAGAGATCGGAAGTATGTTTGTTCACCTGAGAGGTTTCAGGTGCTCACATAGGAAATTCACTGTGTACACTTGGAGATTTATGCTCTCTCCCAAGTACTTAGAAGTGAAGCATGGCCTTAAGGTTTATAGCAGAAAAACAAAAACATAAAGGTTTAGATTGTCTTTCCACAAAAGTCCTTTAAAATTGTGGTGTCTGCTAAATTAAAATGGCAAAAGCGTAATTATGGTGTATATTCCTGTGGGGGGGAAAATGGTGTAGCTCATTTTAATCAGTGTAGTTTCCGAGGAGACCCTGCATTGGAATTACGGGCATAATGTTGCAACTGTATCTTCTTGGGCTATACTGAAAACCTACTAAATTAGAATCTCTTGGTGAGTTTTGAAAATTTTCCTTTTTGACAAAGTCCTTAGAAAACCTTGAGGGGTATCCTAAGTTGAGAACAGCAGCCATTACCTACAAAAGGGCATTAATAATTTGAATAAATAAATGACCTGAATAAATGAACAATTTGAATAAATAAATAATTCAAATAAGTAAATAAATTGTATAAGAGACAGGAGAAGTATCTGAAAACAGGATATTCCATCTGTTTCTCAAGAGGAGATAGAGCCTTGAAAAGCCCATCCACTGAGACAATGAGACAAAGGACTCAGGGGTCATCTGTTTTTTTTGGTTTTTTTTTTTAAGATTTTATTTATTTATTTGATAGAGATTACAAGTAGGCAGAGAGGCAGGCAGAGAGAGAGGAGGAAGCAGGCTCCCTGCTGAGCAGACAACCCGATGTGGGGCTTGATCCCAGGACCCTGGAATCACGACCTGAGCTGAAGGGAGAGGCTTTAATGCACTGAGCCACCCAGGTGCCCCAGGGGTCATCTGTTTTGACATGTCATTAAGTTTTAGAAAAGTAGCGTTTGATTAAATTTCCATCCTCTCTTATGTGGCCCAAATCAATATTGTATCCTCTTTAAGATGCTTTTTAATAGATAGTTAAATGACTTAATGAAGGAGGAGAAATGTACTGGGTAGAATTTATAACAAAAAAGAAGGGAACCTCATGGGAAGCCATTAGAAGAGCTCACTTGTTTAAACTCAACCATCACATTCTCAGATCATTCTCAGATATTAACTTCCTTGACCAATCTATCTTAATCATTACATTCCAGCTTTCTCTCTCATCTCTGTTACTTTACTAGAGACTCACCACATTATGAGAGAATACATTCTATGTATTTACTTATTTATTGTCTATTTCTACATGTTTTCGGCTCCTGGTAGCAGGTCAGTTTCTTTTTTTCTTCATCAACATGGTATCAGCAGAGCGTACTGAGTGGCATACAATTGTTGAATAAAGGAAAATAATAATAAGTAACTGAACTGGTTTATAAATAAATCATGTAATTTTATTAATGAAAAGAACATGAAACACACAAAGTATTTGTTATCTGTCTACTGTTGATGCAAAATTTTTCACTTCTAGGACTTCATTATACAGTTACTGGGTTGCAAAAGCCTACCTGTTGCAACTCTTGATACCATAATGGGCATTTGAGGTTTTTTTTTTTAATGATACCTAATGGATAGAGTATTTGATGGCATGTGTAAGACACTGGGAAAGGAAGAAGTAAAGAGTTCGGAACACTCAGGGAAGAACTAATCAGAATAGGAAGCACATCCCTGAGTGTGTAGAATGGGGAACAGAGAACCACGGACTATCTCTTCCTGTCTGATGCGCACATTCCACAAACACAGCCTGTAACTAATGTGTTTCTATCAGGGCACCGTTAACTGTTTTAACAAAAACATATTTACTACAGCATCTTTTAAGACAGTTTGCAGGAAACTTTAAAACATTGACTTATGAAGAAAATTTTCCTGACCTATTGAAATTTGAAGTTCAGTAAATTGAATAAAAAAAATACATGAGGCATTAATTAACTTAAGAGTTTTCTCTTGACTGAACTCTGAGTTTCCTGTTAGACTCAGTGAATGGACCCTGCTTTAGAAATACCTAGAAGCGTTTTTAAAAAAGTTTCTAATTCTATCTAGTTCTGTAATAGTGTGATGCTCTTATTACCATATTGTATGTAATTGGCCATTAAAAACAAAGTATAATGACTAGATAAAAGTAAAATTTCTGGAGAAGTGCTATCATATAGTAATGGAGATATATATAACTTACAAATATTTGGAAAAGTGCAATTTTCACCTTCTCCTGAAGATAATTGAAAATGTTCTTTTTGAGTGGATACATTTATGACTATAGGTTTCTTAAATTTTTTTTTTAAAGATTTTATTTATTTATTTGACAGACAGAGATCACAAGTAGGCAGAGAGTCAGGCAGAGAGAGGAGGAAGCAGGCTCCCTGCCAAGCAGAGAGCCCGATGCGGGGCTCGATCCCAGGACCCTGGGATCATGACCTGAGCTGAAGGCAGAGGCTTTAACCCACTGAGCCACCCAGGCGCCCCTAGGTTTCTTAAATTTTGATGGAACTTGTGGTTCTAATACTGTTTAAACTTGTGCCTCAGGAGAGAGAATTTTCAAATTATTCCATGAGGCTGGCATTACCCCAGGACCAAAGCCTGTCAAGGATATTACAAGAAAAAGGTAGTAAATCTTATGAACATAGATGGAAAAATTCTAATAAAATTTTAGCAAATCAAATCAATGATTTTAGCAAATCATTAAAATTTAGCAAATCAAATTTAGCAAATTTTGCTAAAATGCTAACAAAATTTTAGCAAATCAAAAAAATGTTTTTTTTTTTTTTTTTAAAGATGAAAAGAAAAGAGTAAGACATGGTGGCAAATGGGATTTATCCTTGGTAAGCAAGTTTAACACTTGAAAAATCAATGTAAATTGCAGGGTGCCTGGTTTGCTCGATCACTAGAGCATGTGACTCTTGATCTTGGGGTCATGAGTTTGAGCCCTACATTGGACACAGTGCTCACACATACACTAACAATGGAAATTACTATGTCAAAATACCAAAAAAGGAAAATCATATGACTGACTCAGTAGAATTGAAAAACCATTTGATCAAATATAACATCAATGCCTGACAAATCTGTCAGCAAATGAAGAATAAAGGGAAACTTCTCTATTTTGATGAAGAACATCTGCAAAAATCCTAGAACTACCATCTCACTTATTAGTAAAAACTGAACGCTTTCTCCCTAAGATCAGGAAAGAGACAAATATATCTGATTACACTATTTATTTTAAACACTGTACTGAAGTTTTCATCCAGTGCAATAAAGCAAGAAAACGCCATTTAGAAAATAAGATAGTTTTCTCTCGCATATATTCATCTATATACAAAAAGAATTTTTCAAAGAAGCAAACAACAACCTGAAAAGTGTTCAGTAAATTTATTAGCAAGTTTGAGGTTTCAATTTACAGAAATCAAATGTATTTCTGTAGGCTAGCAAGGAATAATGAGAAATTGAAACAAAATATATTTAAAATAGCATCAGAAAATAAGAGATGAATCTACAAAAAAACAGCAAAACAATTGTATCTTGAATACTACAAAACATTGCTGAAAGAATTAAAGATCTTAATTGATGGAATGATAATACCATTTTCATAAGTCAGAAGACTTGCAGCAAATCCTTGGAAATCTAGTGTACAACAAATTTACTATAGTTAACCATACTGTATTGTAAATTTCATTTTTAAACTAACTTTTATTTGAGAACATTTTAGACTGATGTGAAAATTGAGAAGATAACACCAGGTTCTGATAAGCCCTACGCTCAGACTTCCTCTTGTTAACATGTTATGTTCATATAAATGTCAGACCTTATGAACCAATACTGATAAATTATTATTAACTAAAATCCATACATCATTCAGGTTTCTTTAATTTTTACCTAATAAACATTTTAAATGAGAGTTCCATCCAGGATATCACATTCCCTTTAGTACTTACATCTCCTTAATCTCCTCTAGACTATGGGCTGGTTCCAGACTTTCCTTATTTTTGATGAGCTTGGCAGGTTTGCGGAGCATTGGTCAGGTATTACAGAATGCCTTCATTTGGGATTTGGTGATGTTTTTTATGATTCGAATAAGGTCATGGGTTTTTATGAGAAAGGTTAGAGAGGTAAAGTGCCATTTTCAACCATATCCTGAGAAGAGTACATACTAATAACGTGCTTTTTCACTGTTTAATGTTAAAATTCATTATCTGAGATAATGTGTATCATGTTTCTCCAGTGTAAAGTTACCCAGACCTTTCCTCTTCCTTTCTGTAATCTTTTCAAGAAAGTCACTGTGTGCAGGCCCACTTAAGGAATGAGGAGTTATAGTCCGAGGTGAATATCCTCATAAGTTATTTTGAATAATTTTCCAGGTCTGCTCTCCCCACTTACTTGTTTATTCAAACTTTTATTTTGGTTTTGATCATGGGTATCTATTCTATACATTGGGTCATAATCTAATACTACTTTATTAATTTTGCTGCTCAAATTGTTTTGGCTTTGGCTACTGGGAGCTCATTGGCTCTTGCTCTTTGACACAACCCCATTATTGCAGTGTTTGCTTTTTTGGGGGGCACTCCCATATTTTATGCTACTATATATATCTTATATATTCACTGTCTCAGTTCTAGACTGAGCTATTTCTCCAAATTATCATGGTTTCTTTTATTGGAGAACAGTATTCAAGACCAAGATATGAGCATTAGGGCTATGCTTAGTGCTACTTGTGTATCATTGGTTCTATACCTTTCAGCTCACAGAGCAAAGAAATATGTGTGTATATTAACCTGTGTGTGTATTTCTTCATGTATTCATTTGTACTTAAATTCAGTTAAATATAGTTTATCTGATGTTTCTAACTCTACTGTTCTTTCCTTTTTTCCTTGTCTGTAACCTCCCGTTACAGTGGGAGCCTGGCTCCCACCATCCTCTAAATTAATTTTCAATTCATATACCATATACATGTTTAGTATCTTCAGAGTTTGTTAAACCATATTGCAGGGAAAAATTTCACATACTGCAGGACATTGCTTTTATACAGTTCATTTGTCTTTGGTCTTGCAGTCACCAATTATTTTTAAAGTTTCTTAGGTCAGAACCTTCCCCCCAACCCATTAGTGAAGCATTTCATAGATTTGCAATATTAATAGATTGTATTGTCATAGTGTGAATTTCATCCCAAGATTCTCCAATCTCCTGAATGATGTTTAAACTTCTCATAATTAAGGTTCATTTTCTTTTCTTTCTTTCTTTTAGTTTCTTTTTTTGCTGTAAAGTTCCATGGGTTTTCACAAAGACAGTGTCATGTATCTATCATCAAAGTAGGATACAGAATAGTTTTGCCACTCCAAAAAGTCCCCTTTTGTCTCTTTAATCTCCCCTCTCCCAAAACCCCTGGCAAAAACTATTTACTGTCACTATAGTTTTAGCTTTTCCAGGATAACATACAAATGGAGTTTTACAACATAGATCCTTTAACTTCCTTCACTTATGATTTCACTTAAATATGCATTTAAGATTTATCTATGTTGATGCATAGCTTGATAGTTCGTTGACTTTACTATTAAATAATATTGTTTCTTTTCTCGTATACCTATTGAAGGATATCTTGGTTGTTTCCAACTTTTGGTGATGATGAATAAAAGTTATATATATTTTTACAGTGCATATTTTTCTGTAGACTTAAATTTTCAAAAAGTTGGATAAATATCTGAGAGCACAATTGTTGGATTATATGTTAGGATTATGTTTGTCAGAAACTGCCAAACTGTCTTCCAGAGTGACCAGGCCATTTTGTATTCCAGCTAGCAAAGAATGAGAATTCCCACTGCTCCGTTGTTATTCTTTTGGATTTTAGTCAGACTTAGAGGTATGTAGTGGTATTCATAATGTCTTTAATTTGAAATTTCCTAATGAAAAAAATGATGAACATCTCTTCATATCCTTATTTCATATAATTATTTGCCATCTATGTATCTTCTTTTGGTGAGGGGTCTTTTCAGTTCTCTTGGCCATTTTTCAGTAGGTTTTTTTTTTTTAATTGTTGAGTTTCAAGAGTTCTTTGTGTATTTTAGATATCAGTCGTTACTAATACGTGATTTGCATATACTTTCTCCCTGCATGTGGCTTATCTTTTCATTCTCTTAATAGTGTCTTTTGTATAACCATTTCTTTTATTTTAATTTTAATTTTTATTTATTTGACAGAGATCACAACTAGGCAGAAAGGCAGGCAGAGAGAGAGGGGGAAGTAGGCTCCCCACCAAGCAGAGAGCCTGATGCGGGGCTCAGTCCCAGGACCCTGAGATCATGACCTGAGCCGGAAGGCAGAGGCTTAACCCACTGAGCCACCCAGATGCCCCAACTATTTCTTTTTAAATATTCATAAAGTCCAATTTGTCAGCTTTTTTCTTCCATGGATCAAGATCTGGTTGAGAGTCAGGCTGTGTTTAATGTTCAATTTAGATACAGATACTCTATAGAGCATCTATAGATACAGTCTTCAAATTGCTTCATTGTCCTTGTTCTGGCCTCCCCTCTTGTCTTTGAGACTCTGCTGTGCACTGTCACTAGAGAAGAGTTACCTGTCTTGCAGCTGTGTAATTTGTAAAACACTGTTACTATACTGGAGGCTCGCTGGCACAGTGGTAGGATGTGGATGAGGCTAAACATTCTCAAAGTACTTGGGATTAGTGTGCCTCTGTGTTGGAGCTGTAGCCTTCCCAAGTGTTTCTCTTACTCCTCCAGTGATCCATAACTTTTGTCTCCTAGGTTTTGATGTACTTTTTTTTTGAAGCCCTCTGCTCTTTTTTCTTTTTGTTTTCATTTTTTTAACCCTCTTAAGTAAGTAAGACAGTCTGGAGGGGGCTGGAAGATGTACCATTCTATACCTGGGATAGGTTTCAGAATTGTGTTCTAGTGAATTTGTTATGGACAAATCTGCTTGTGTTTCACAGTAGTTTAGCTTCCTCTACCCCTGCCTGGGCCAAGAGGTGATATTTCTTGAATCTTTGCTATGAAACCATAGGCTTGAGGCATGAGATCCTAAAAAGAAAGCCCAGGTTAACTGTGAACACATCCTCTCACTCCCAGTAAGAATGCAGCCCCTAGAAATGTTTCACTGAGCTTCTGGTAACTTGCCAGAATTATCATTTAAATATCCCTACCAGTTTTTGGCTTGAGTGTCTTCTACTGAGCAGATCGTGGTTGGACATGCATCTTTCTGGATGTGCATGTCTCTCTCTCTGGATGGGGTGTGGCAGTATGCTTTATGATCTTGGTTTTCTCATGGATCCATAAAGTTGTTGATTTTCAGTTTATGCAGCTTTTTTTTTTTTCTTAAGATTTTAATTTATTTGACAGAGGGGGTAGGGAGAGCACAAACAGGGGGAGCAGCAGAAGGAGAGGGAGAAGTTGGCTCTCCACTGAGCAGGGAGCCCAACATGGGGCTCAAACCCAGGACCCTGGGATCATGACCTGAGCCAAAGGCAGACACTTTTTTTTTTTTTTTTTTTTTTTTTAAGATTTTACTTACCCATTTGAGAGAGAGACAGAGTGAGAGAGCATGAGAGGGGAGGTCAGAGGGAGAAGCAGGCTCCCCATGGAGCTGGGAGCCCGATGTGGGACTCGATCCCAGGACTCCAGGACCATGACCTGAGCTGATGGCAGTTGCTCAACCAACTGAGCCACCCAGGCGCCCCAAAGGCAGACACTTAACCAAATAAACTACCCAGGTGACCTTCTGTAACTTCTTTTTGATTTAATTATGGGAGTAATAATTCCAAACTCTTTACAGTTGGAGCTGAAACTAGAACTTTTATTTTTATTCCTTTTTCAATAAATATTTTTTAAGAACCTATTTTGTGCATGAAACTCTTTAGCACTGAGGATGTAAAAGTAAACAATTGCACCTGTATGGATCCTAGCATAAAAAAAGACATTAAATAAATACTTACATAGCTAAACAATCTTTATGACAATAAAAACAGAGATAAATGTAATGAAGGAAAATTAAGGGATGCCATGAGAGTGCATATTAAGGTAACCTACACAGCAGGTTTGCTAGAGTATCAAGAAATTCAATCAAATTAAGTTATTGAATTGCCATAATTATAAGATACCTACATGTATCTATAGGTGTTTTTTTTTTTTTTTTTTTAAAGCAGCAGTCAGATGAGAGAAGAGACAATTTAATTTCTGGATTTATTAAGATAATTTTTTAATGAGTATTAAGCTCATTGAATCCTCTTTTTTTGGAATATGAAATAATATAGGGAAAAAAAAGTCAAAAGTTCAGTTAAAAACATCTGATTTACCAAAAGAGTATTATCAGCCTAACTCCTCTTAAGGAATCAAAATGAACATTTTTGGGTTGAGAACTAACCAGAGATCAAATAAAACGTGTGTTTCTAGTTGAACATCAGATTTCTTTAAGGACAAAGCAGTTTTAGGTAAACAGTTTTTAGCGGTAGCTTTTTAAAAGCCTGTTATGCATTAGAAAAGTAAATTGCATTATTCAAAAATGTTAAGCATTTCCCAGAACAACTGAGTGCAAAACCATTTATCAACAATTTCATCTACAATTATTCATAAAAATAGATTTGAATACATGGCAGGATTCTTGGGTAGGTCTAGATAAAGAGTGTTCTATTTAAAGATTAAACTGGAATTTTTAAAGCAACACTTGGTCTTTGACTATTCAGTTATTGATAACAGAGCCAGTATTTCTTCACCAGCTTTAAGAGCATTTGCTGAATTATCACTATATGCTTAGCCTTAGGTTGGTCATTTTGGTGTATATCAGAAAACAAGGTTATGATTCCTATGTTCTATTAAAATATAGTATTTGGAGAAAATGTGTATAATTTGGGAAATTCAGTAATAAGTATTTGAATGTTAAATTGTGTGAGATAATAGGTTCAGAACGAGTTTAGAGAATAAATAATGGAGGGAGGCTTCATGACTAGAACTGTTAAGAGTTTGGCTGAAGAGGGAGGACATGTGCCCATTTGAGTTGAAATGTGTTTGGATCACCAGGAGAGAAGAAAGTGAAGAGGGAGAGCAAGGTTCTTGTCTCCCGGAGTCAAAGAACAAATCTTGTGGAAAGAGGAGAGTGAATAAAATGATAGTTTCATTAAGTGAGGATACAGAAGAAACTCAGCAGTGAGAGAGGTCCCAACAGTGTTGCCAACGTGGGTCTCCACTGACCGTGTTCTACTGAGAACTGACCAGGGAGCTTGTGGCCTTAACATTCTTGTGACATCTTGGTTTGGGTAAGGATGGTGATAACATCTTTAATGGCTTACTTCTTTTTAGGGTCTGGTTATTCTTTGTTGATCACAGGTGACTGTCATTAAAAGAGACCCCTCCCCCAACCCCAGACATCTAGGGCAGGGTGGTCTGGTGCATTCCCTGATCTCTGGTTTCTTTATACCTCCACATTTTGGGGATTTCTGTGAGTCTGATCACATACATAGCTCCCTATCTATTTCTCCCTACCTAGCCCTGTCTGTCCTACTCAAAAGGATATTATTCAAGGCAAAGATTCAGTCTGTATGGAGATTGAGATAAGATAAATGATCTCTGAACCTTGAGGCTAGGACCTGGGAGGGCCGGAATGGTTTACATCATGAGACAGGGAGTTACTCCAAGGCTTTATCTTGCTTCCCAGGCTGGAAACTACCTAGAGGAGACATGTGTAGGGTCATTGATCATTTTGACTCCAGCAGAGAAGTCCAATCCAAAACATTGTCCAAAACAACGATCTGGCTGTTTGATGGCATTTAGTTGGGTGATTTAGTTTCTTACGTTCAATTAAAATAGGACATTTCAATAAATAAAATTTTATAATCACAGGGCACAGAATCTTTATCACATCTTTAATTAGATCAAATAGTTCTTTTTTTTTTTTTTTAAACTTTTTTGGTGGCCCTAAAAAATGGATTACCAAAACAAGTCATTGTATATTTTAGTGTTTTAGGGTGAGAGTTATAAGAAAGGGCACTGGTTCTCATAAACCACATAGGCAAACTATTGGTAATAATTTGTAAAATGTTTAGTCCCTGCTAGTCTTTATGAGAGAATTGTGGTGTTCTGGAGGATTATGTGAAGTAAGACACTGGTTTTTATTGCCTCCAGAATGGTATCGACATTTGTGAACCATGGGCATTTAAGCACATTTTACCTTAACCACAAAGGAACACACATACCTATAGAGATGCAATTTAGTTTTGAAACTAACACCAATATCTAGCTCAGACTCCTCAGTTGAGTCCTTTTCTGGTTTTTGGTACAAAGTCTCTAAGTACAGAATGAAACAGAAAGCCATGCTGAGAGCAGGACCAGAAGATCAAGCTGCCAACACAAAAAGATATTTGAGAGCCTCATGGAGGAGAGAAGATTAAAACTCCAGCTTTCTCATAGGTGACAAGGAGGGAAGATTAGGGCATCACCCACTGCTCAGTGTTGTTCGGAGGCTGATAACAAGGCAGAATAAAGCCAATGTAATAAAGCGTTTTTCTCCATGGCGCTCACAAAACCAGGTAGGCCTAAAAGAGCACCATGAGCTGGCAAAGCAGAGTGCCCCTTGGGGCTTGTTTCCTTTTGTTGGTTTTCTTTAAATCTCAATTGTCAGCTAAGGAAACCTTCAACCTTTGGCCCCGCATGCAGTCCATTGGGCATGCAGGAATCAGGACGGACTAACGGGTTTGTATTCCTTAATCTTAGCCATAATTTGCATGTCCTCACTAGAGGTGACATAAAAATACCACATAACTCTTCTAGAGACTGCATATTAATTAGCAGAATTGACACTACACATTAATCATATTTTCCTGGTATCGCCTGGTTCCCTGTAAAATTGAGTCTAGGATTCTTTTTTAAAACTAAGGTCTATATAATGGATAGGATACTTAGCAGGTATTTGAATGAGGTAGTTCTCTTTATACCGGAATGTAGTAGTATTTTTTGAGATATACTAAGTATGCAAAGATACAGAACAGTGCTACTGCCCCTCAGAACAATGTGTTACTTAAACTATAACCCCTGGAGGATTTTACTAGTTACCAAGCACATTTAGATATGGCCTTTAATGAAAAACATATACTGGCAACAGGTCTTTGGGGAGAAGGACGATATAGGACCGTGAAGCTGGGCAGCTGGGGATGCCCAGCTCACTCAGGGCGGAAGGCCGCCTGCTTCAGGGAAGCCGAGCAGCGGGGAGTGCCAGGTCAGCTCAGGGTGGAACAAAATACGGAAATACCGCCTGCTTCCCTTCTTCATTGTTGCTCCTTTCTCTTCCAAGAAGCGCCCGTTGTTATTTAGATGAGTCCTTTGAATGTACTTGGTGGACTATAAACTTTATGCTCCTCCTTGTTTGTCCACAAGACGTGTGATTAATGTTTGACCTTCATCAGTTCCTCGTTCCTCTGTTGGCTGTTGTTTCTATCTAATACAAGTGAGACTGTGGAGCTGCTGGGGGCAGCAGTCTTTTGGACTGTGGTCCCCTGCTCCCAATCTCTTGCAGCTGACTGTTTGTGCCTCATTCTTCTCCCGTTCGCCGACTGGAAGAGGCAGAACAGAACTCCTAGTGATAGAGGCAGGCTCAGAGAAGGGGAGCAGGGTCCAGGGACCTGGAGGGGAATCCCACAGCAGCAGCCAAAAGGGTCTTTGGCTGGAATGGAATGCAATGGAAATCAAAGGTGAGCCAGCAGGGGATAAAAGCAGAGTTTGTTGAAGATACAGATGGAGTGTTCCGAAGACTTGGAAAGAAACATGAGTCTGGTCTTTGTTCGGGGCCTCTGGGGTTTTTATTGAGGATGCTGGTCTGATGTACATGTCCCCTTAGGCATCCAGGAACCAGTTAGAATAAATACAAGGACCTGGTGTTATTCCTTGGAGCCAGAGGGTCTTGGTCTAGAAGACATTTGTGACAGCTTCTTCAGGTCATTCTTACCAGGTCCTTCCTTAAATGGTATTTGTTCTAGAGAAATCATTAACTTTTTATCCCTTACAAGGAAGACCTATACTATTTGTGTTGCAAAGCATGTGTAAAGTCTGGTGGAAGTACAGTTCCTAGCAAGAACAGAAGCAGAAAAAGGAGCAAAAAAACAAGTTTTTATGGAGTCCTTCAGTTTCCCTGTCTAAATCCTATTTAGAATATTTGTGTAGCAAAGCAATAGATAATACATGTATCTATCTCTGGAAAGATAGTAAAAATGAGCCTCCTCCAACAAATTAGGTGCAGGCAGTCAGGGGAACTGAAAAGTGTGTGATAGAAACCTTCAACCTGAGGTTCTGTGAGTCCCAAGTTTGAACAGTGGCATCAAGAATTGTTACGTATAAATTTCTTAAATGATCAAAATTATTCTCAAATCTGATACATGCACATGGAAAAACTTCAGAGAATACCAAGGGAATATAGTACAAATATTAATATTTAGCTAACTCTTATTGCAATTGCAAAATCAGAGGCTGATTTTTCTTCTATCTATATTTATAAAATGGTACCATATTCTACATTATCTCCTAGGGAAGTTATAATCATCATGAAGTTTCAAGAAAAGCAAGCATTATGTTCTTAAAATTTCATATATGTTATAGGAATTAACATTATTTGTGCAGGAGTAGTTGATTGGTTCAAATATATGGAAGATAGAAAAATAATCCAGAGAGAACAAATATATAATGCCAGGTAGATATCCATGGCTGTGAGGTGTTTTGTTTTATTGACTTCTATCATCTGTAATCTCTCCTTATACTTTCCTCCCTTTTAAACTCCCTTCTTCACTTCCCCAAAAGCACTGACGTTAGGAGTATGGTAATATATAATCACTGTACTATTTTGTTTGCTGCTGATAATGAATACAAAAGTCATATTTAATAATAGGTTAAATATTTTATGATCATTGACTATTAGTTGATACTAGCAAATATCTTTACTTTCAGGTCCTATTTTTGTAAGGGCCTATTTAGCCAGAGTGATTCCATCTCGGTTAAACAGTGATTTTGTTGTTTATGCAGTAAAACTTAAACTGACCCGGCCCCCGCCCCCTCAGGGGAACTTACTTAGAAGCAAGTCTGGGAAACAAGGATGAGTCAGGCTAGGTGGAGACATCCAATTAGTGGAGCGAACATACTGTCTCCCTAGCTACCAAGGAGTGTGGGCCCCGACTTTTGGGCGCCAATTCTCACCAAGGTGATGGGCTAGTTCAAATAGCTACTATGGGGTGAATTGTAATTCAATTGGCCACCCTTGTGGGACTTACCATGACAGTGCAGCTTTCTCTGTGTGTTACAATCTCATTGGCCACCTGTGTGTGGCCAAGCTCACCCACATGGCCTTTGGCCTTTAAAAGTTAGTCTGTAAGGCTGGGAGGGATTGCGCTCTCTGTAAGAGGTGGCCCTGACCAGTCGGTTTGATTCTCGATGCTTAGCGCGAAATAAAGCTTTGCTTGACCCTTGCTTTGTATCAGTCTTGCTCCTTTGATCATGACCCTAACAGGTTTTTTTGTTTCTTGTTTTTTGTTTTCCTCTTGCTGCCTTTAAAGTTCTCTCTTTATCACTAGTTTTTTTTTTTTTTTGCCATTTTTTATTACTGTGTGTCTTGGTGTGGACCTCCCAGCGTTGATTTTATTGGAGGTTCTCTGTCTTCTGGATCTGGTCTGCTTCCTTACCCAGAATAAGGAAGTATTTAGCTATTATTTTGTCAAATCAATTTTCTGCCCCCTTTTCTCCTTTTGTAATCTTTACAGTGTGAATATAATTAGGCTTCATGGTGTTGTGGAGTTCCCATAATCTGTTCTCATGTTTCATTATTCTTTTATTTTCTCCTGTTTAGTGTGAATGCTTTCCATTTCTCTGTCCTCCTGGTTGCTGATCCATTCCTCTGCTTCCTGGGCTACTATTGATTCCCTCTCATGTGTTTCTTATTTCAGTTACTAAGTTCTTTACCTCTGCTTGGTTCTTTCTTATATGTTCTATTTCTTTGTTGAAAGTCACACTGGGGTCCTCCACTTTTTTTCTCAAGTGCAATGAGCAGTTTTATGACCAGGCATATTTATCAGGCATATTTCTTGTGTCCATTTCTTGCTGAGATTTTGTCCTCTTCTTTCATCTGGAACATGTTCCTCTGACTCCTGTTTTGCCGAACTCTGTGCCTATTTCTGTGTGTTAGGAAAGTCACCTATGTCTCCTGCTCTTGAAAGTAGTGGTCTTATGAAGAAGAGGTCTCGTGGTGCCCTGCCGTGCAGGGTCCCCCATTCTCCAGACCCTGGCACATCAGGGCTCTCTCCAGATTGCCTTCAACCCAGTCATCCGCAATGGCCTTATTTGCCTATTGTGGGGAAGGTTTGGTCCCTGTATTGTTCCTGGGCTAGTCTGGCGCTGCCTTAGATCAGATCAGGCATTTGCCAGAGCTGCAGTCGCACTGCACAATGGGGCACTCTCTCTGTGTTGTCCTCTGAGTGGCTTTTGTTGGTGAGTGGGTCCTGCAGTGGGACCAGATGTCTGTCCCCAGCGGACTTCTGAGGCTGCAGTGTTATTGGTGTGTGTGGTTTTCCTCCCCTCTCCCCAGGGCAGGAGTCAGGTTGGTGGGGTGCAGGCCTCTGTCAGGACTGCTTGGATGCTGCCAAACTTGGGGTGCTGTGGTGCTGTGGATGGACTCCGGCTGAGGGTGTGTTAGAGGGGGTGGGTGCACACCCCCTCCAACACAGGGGTGCACAGGGTTTGGGGGGCACATGGAGTTAGTAACATATGTGCTGCTCTGCCCTGGGGGAGCACCTGTCGCTGCTTTGTACAATTCCTGTGCAGCCTGCTTGGAGCTGGGACTGGGGGGAGGGATCCACAGGAGGGTGTGGGGAAAGGGCGCCCTGTTGGCAAGCTGGGTGGGGAGTGTTCTTGCTGGTTCTGAAGGTGTCAGGGCCGTGGGCTGGGATGCGTGGGTGGAGGGAAATGGTGCCACTGGCTCTTCTGTTTTGGGAGAAGTCTCCCTGCCCCTCCAGCACTGTTTGAGGTTAGGAAATAAATGTCCTTCTTGTATACCACAGGAACTTTTCAAACTATTGAGTTCAAGCTGTATCTCAGCTACCTTGCTTGTTATGCTGTCTTTTTAAGGGCAGGGACTCCATTTTCTATTGTCCTCTGCATTTCCCAGAACAGAGCCACTGATTTTTAAAGTTCTAGGTGTTAAGCCCCACTGATTGTAAAAACTTGCAAAATTAAGGTCTTCTGGTTTTCAAAGCCACATGTCATAAGGGTGCATCATCTTATTGCTGGTCCCCCATGTGTGAGGTGCCTGGGCTGGGGTCTGCTGCTCTCTTCTTCTGTGCTTGCAGTGGTCCGCCTCCCTCCCTGGACAGTCTTTTGGGTCGGTTTGGTTCTGGCTGGCTTCTGCGTTCTTCTTACCATTTTCAGTGTGGCCTCTTCTCTATATTTAGTTGTAGTTTGTCTGTTCTGCCAGGTTGTTTTCTGGGTCATTCACATGGGTGTAGCTGTTATCCAGGTGTACCCATTGGAAGAGGTGAGCTTAGGATCCTAGTGTTCTGCCCTCTTCCCAGGAAGTCCAGAGATGAAATATTTATCAGGATTCTTAATGCTCATTACTGGCCTTTTCTAAAAAAATGCTTATTACATGAAGTATATTTTTCTGTATTATGCTTCTATTCCATAAGCATCCATACTTAGTAAATTGAATATGCATGAAATATGAATGAGAAAGTATGTTCTCAAAATCTATAGTTGCCCTTAATTTTTTGTGTTTAAAACTAATTTTGGTACACTGTATATTGAACTTAAAAATGTTTTGGTGTGTTGCTTAAAGCAGGTCATGAGCTACAGCCATAAGCTTTTTAGTTGACAAAACTGTCTTGTGATGCAAGAGGTAACTTTTATTCCTTTGCAAATCATGGAATTTTTAAGAAGACAGTATAATTAACTTTGAAATCTTTGACCAACTTGTATTTCTTTACTGTCTGCCTTATTTAAAAACAATAATTTTTCAAAAAGAGAAAACAACTCTGAATTTATACCTACTCTATCCACATTTATCTTTGCTCTTGCATGTAAGTCATATGTAAAACTCTGTACAGAGAAAATAACTATTGGCTTTAATGAGCCTAAAATATAACTGCATATATTAAGATAACAAATGTATGATTATAAATGCTATTTAAGAACATTCATGGTTTTGGCTCTTACATCCTAGATTAATAATAAAATATGGTTAGACTGATATTCTTTTCTCCATATAATTATTACGTTTCTGTATTAGTGCTTTCAGTATACAAAAGGCCAATTAAAACCCCATAAAGTACCTTAAGACCAGAAATTGTGTTGTAGGAAACAGGAGTTCCTCTAGAGCTTTTAAATAGAAACAGATTTAGCAATGAGAGAATTAATGTCTTACAAAATTATTGAAGGGGCTGTGCGAATGGCTCTGGACACCAGGAATGTCTTTTTGAACAAGATCACTGAACTGGTGCTTAAGGTAAAATGCCACCTCTGCTAAGGTGGAGAATCAGAGTATTCCCTTGGAAACTGTTAGATCCCAGAACTCACTGTCCTCGTTTCCATCCAGGATCAGAAATCTCAACTCCCAACCCTGCCCGCTCTACTGCATCTGCCTCTTAAAACTCATACAATGAATCTTGGAACACTGAAAAAAAAATCATAATGCCCCCACACAGGCAAGTATGCGTCATTCCAAACCACAGTGATGCCTCTGTAATGTCCCTTGGGAGCAGCAATCACCAAAGAGAGAAGATGGTCCTTGCTTCATATCTGCCTCCTAAATGTTGCTGCAATTGGGTGGGCATGGTTGGTTCTTCGCCTTACAGATTGTTTAGTGCAGGAAGGTAGTCCAAAGGAAATTGAAAAGGATGTTGAACGCCCTACCATCTCCACTGCATTCATATTTGCCAGTCTCTACTAACATCTCCTATGTTATGGTCTCAAAGAACACAGTAACCAGATGAACACATTACTTTGCAGCAACGTGAATTCCTTAAGAGCAAGGATCTTATGTTGTTTGTGGAGCCTTAGAACTTCCAGTAGGACTTAGTAGTGTAATGGTAAATACAAATTAAAAATAAAAGGGTTAGTTTTTCTTTTTGAAATGAGGGGAGGGGCGCCTGGATGGCTCAGTCTCTTAAGGATCCAAATCTTGATTTCCGTTCCGGTCGTCATCTCAAGGTTGTGAGATCAAGCAATGTGTCCGAGCCTGCTTCAGATTCTCTCTTCCTTTCCCTCTGCCCCTCTCCAATCTCTAAAAAACAAAAAGAAAGAAAAGAAGGGGAGCAACGTCTCTCCCTTCCCTTTTCTTAGAGCATTTACTTTAAAAACCTATAATTATAAGCTCTTTCTCTGTCTCTTGGAAATGGATGTATGTATTTTTTCAGAAGCAAAATAAGCTTGTCAGTTTAATAGTCCAGAAATGGATTTTTCAAGGACCTGAGAACTAGCTCTTCAGAATGTAAACCTTTAAGAAAGATGGCACCTCTATCTCTCAGTTTCTCTGGGAATGTATTTTTTTCTTATTTGTTCATTCTTATCCTACATACAATACTTTCAGTATATTTTCTTATAAACTGTGTTTGTTCCATGAGCATTTAAGCAGTAATCACTGAGCTCTGTGATTTAATTAAAATCAGTTTTATTTTACCTTTTTCCTTTTACTAATGTATCACTCCTCTATGGGTGCACATTTTGTTATTTCCTGCCAAGTCCCTTACCCTAAGCATTAAAGCCGAGTTGCTCAAAACTGAATCCTCACCTCGCTAACAGTTCTTTACTCATCTCAAGACAATCTCACTGCCTAAAATGACTTATTTTCCAATATTTACTTATGACTGTTCCCAGGACTCATCACATAATACTTTCTAACCCCATAGATTAGCCTTTAGCATGTTGTTTTCTGTTGTGCACAGATTGGTTTTGGTCAAGCTGATGATATTGCTGAGAAACCAACCAACAAGGCCACCTGGGTGGCTCAGTCCGTTTGAGCATCTCAGGTCATGATCCCAGTGTCCTGGGATCAAGTCCTGTGTCAAGCTCCCTGCTCAGAGGGGAGCCTGCTTCTCCCTCTGCCTGCCACTCTTCCTGCTTTTGCTCTTTCTCTCAAATAAATAAATAAAATCATATAAAAGAAAAAAGGAAAAAAAATCAGTGTCTCAGGGAAATATGAGATCGAACTGTGTCCTGAGGAAGGGCCTAGAGAGGATTACCAAACAGGTCAGGGCTGGAGCTCAGAGAATAGGCCAGTAACACAAAACCCTGTCTGTTCTAAAGATATTTCTAGATTTTGGTGAGAAAGATTATTATTTTTTTAAGATTTTAGTCATTCATCTGACAGCACGTGCAGGGGAGCAGGAGAGGGAAAAGCAGGCTCCCTGCTGAGCAGGGAGCCCAGTGTAGGGCTAGATCCCAGGACTCTGGGATCATGACCTGAACCAAAGGCAGTAGGTTAACTAACTGAGCCACCCAGGTGCTCTAGTGAGAAAGATCCTTAAGAGTATTAGCTTTCTTTTTGATCCATGGATAATTTGGGTTTTCCATAGTTAGTTCCATTCAGAGTTGGATTCTGAAGAGAACCTTATGAATTATATTCTTCCTGAATCCCTTTAATAGAGATGAAAGCAATTCTTGTGGGACTGGCAAAGTCAGGCCCCTGCGATAAGTCTGTTCAGAAGGTTAAGAAAGCAGGTCAGCACTACCACAGTTACCTCAAGGGGCTGGGGAGAACTGGGAGCATTTCTCACATTAGAAACTGGAAAT
>PISX010020749.1:0-34944 GCA_004024625.1 Mellivora capensis | reverse complement strand
GATAATTGACTCTCTCTGCTTGACTTATTTCACTCAGCATAATCTCTTCCAGTCCCGTCCATGTTGCTACAAAAGTCGGGTATTCATCCTTTCTGATGGAGGCATAATACTCCATAGTGTATATGGACCACATCTTCCTTATCCATTCGTCCGTGGAAGGGCATCTTGGTTCTTTCCACAGTTTGGCGACCGTGGCCATGGCTGCTATAAACATTGGGGTACAGATGGCCCTTCTTTTCACCACATCTGTATCTTTGGGGTAAATACCCAGTAGCGCAATTGCAGGGTCATAAGGAAGCTATTAAAGGCCACGTCCTTTAATCAGAACCTTTAATCAGAACGGGTGTTAGTCAGTGATACGCTGACAGTATGGTATAAAAAACTTCAGATCCTCCTGGTTTCCATGCGTCTAATTCTACATACATTTAACAAATGTCAGCTATGTTCAAGTCACTGTCAGAATGTTAGGAAAACTTGGAAATGACCAAAGAGCTTCTTGGGTGTTCTTTCAAAGTAGGTGCTAAGTTTGTCCTTTTGATTGGCTTTCTATAGAGTAGGCTATTTTATAACTCTGAGGGGCAGAGATCAACTTGTAGATTTATGTTGGGTTGAGATGCAAATAATTTCTTTCCAGTAGAATAGATAACCACAAAGGTTATGGTTTATTAACCTATTGTACGTGAACCAGTTTCATATCTTATCCAGCAATCTTATCCTCTATTCTTTTATTAAATAGCTCCTTAAAATCTATTGAACCTGGCTTAACAAAGCTCCATTAACTAATGAGTTAAATAATCTTTGACATGTGTTCATTTTAGATTTTTTTAAAGATTTTATTTATTTATTTGACGGAGATCACAAGTAGGCAGAGAGGCAGGTAGAGAGAGGGGGAAGCAGGCTCCCCGCTGAGCAGAGAGCCTGACGTGGGGCTCGATCCCAGAACCCTGGGGTCATGACCTGAGCCAAAGGCAGAGGTTTTAGCCCACTGAGCCACCCAGGTGCCCCCATTTTACATTTTTATGAAAGGCGTGTTATTCCTTTTAGGAAATTATATATTAGAATTATCCTACCTTGGTGCTAGTCTCTGATTCCTTATTAAAATTGAGAACAACTTAGGGGCACCTGGGTGGCTTACTGGGTTAAAGCCTCTGCCTTTCGGCTTGGGTCATGGTCTTGGGGTCCTGGGATCGAGCCTCGCATCGGGCTGTCTTCTCTGAGGGGAGCCTGCGTCCACCCCCCACCCCTCTGCCTGCCTCTCTGCCTACTTGTGATCTCTGTCTGTCAAATAAATAAATAAATAAATCTTTAAAAAAAATTTGAGAACAACTTAGGAGCTATGAATGATAATAGAGAAAAACTTGTCATTCTGCTGAAGGTAATTATGGTAATTGTGTTGGTGTTTGCATGTAAGAAGAGAGGAACCAGAGTGATCGTTTGTACAGGTTTAAAGAAAATATTCCAGAGGTGCCTGGGTGGTGCAGTCATTTAAACATGTGATTCTCCGTTTTAGCTTAGGTCTGAATCTCAGGTTTGTGGGACTGAGCCCCTCACTGGGGTTTGCACTCAGCATGGAGCCTGCTTGAATTTCTCTCTCCCTCTCCCGCTGCCCCTCTGTTCCCCCCCATACCTGCTCTCTCTCAAATAAATAAACAAATCTTAAGAAAGAAAGAAATAAAGAAAGAAAGAAAAGGAAAGTAAGAAAGAACATATTCCAGGTTGGAAAAAAGTAGTACCTGTCTCTAATTTAAAAATTTTAATAGGTATTATTTTTATAGTGTATATATTAACAGTTTTTCATAGTTATCATTAAACTTTTATAGTCTATCTTATATTTATTCTTACAAAATTTCCTGTTGTTGCTTTCCCCAAAAACTTTTGAGAGTTTTGGGAAGAATAATTACATCTGCATATGAATGACTGAACTAATACAATGATACAATGTGTTTCTCCACCTACACAAAGGAGAATCCTGTAGAAGGATAATACTCTCTTTAAGTCAGTATAATTCATGGTGACAACCAAAGTCTTCACAATTAAATTTCTTGATGGGAAGTTATTAAATTACTAGATAATTTTTAGAGCAACAAACCAGAGTTAAAACTGTAACCATTGAAATCAATTCTGTGAAATAAATGCATAGCCCTCTATTTAATGCAAGATAACAGAAATATGCACCAAAATCTAATGATGCCTGAATCTCCATCAGGGATAACAGACTGAATTTAATGCGAAGGATTTTACTACATTGTCAGCCTGTCCACTTTGCCAAGTGTTTAATACTAAGAAATTTTTCCATAGAGTGATTACAGCTGTGTTTCAAATTTAGATTTCTGTTTCTGGATTGTTAACTATCAAAATTGCTTTTAATTTAATGACCTGCCAATGCCTGGATATTACATTTGTTCTTCTCCTAGAGGAATAGGGTGTATTCATAAAGACTCATTTTTTTCATTTTAATAATTCTTTCAGCATAAAAGGATTTCTGCAAACATTTGCCTGAAGATGCGCTCGACTAGGCTATTTTAAAATTCTTAGTCTACAAAGGTGTTTTTTTTTTTTTTCCTTGCAATTTTGCCACCTCTTCCTGGATAACTCTTTAAAAAACAGCTTTTTACATTTAAAAAGTCCCAAATGTGATATGATCAACTGGGATATTTTGAAACAAATGTTCAGTAATTTTCTTCTGTGTATCCAGTTGAGTGTATCCAGAGTCCAAAGATTTAATTTTATGACTAATATCACAGATTATAATATTATGCATTAAAGAGGAAACTACCCTATTTTGTGAGACCTTTTCCTCTTATCTATCATTTCAGACATTTGGCGAAGGTAGATGTTGATTGATTTACAGTTACAGTTGTGGGGGAAAATGTCATTGAGGGAAGTGTGATGCCTTGTAGAGAACAGAAGGTGAATAAGTTGGGGCATCTGGGTGGCTCAGTTGTTGAGCATCTGCCTCCCACTCAGGTCATGGTTCCAGAGTCCTGGAATCCAGCCCTGCGTCAGGCTCCCTGCTCAACTGGGAACCTGCTTCTCCCTTTCCTACTCCCCCTGCTTGTGTTCCCTCTCTCCCTGGGTCTCTCTCTGTCAAATAAATAAAAATCTTTTTTTTTTTTAAAAGATTTTATTTATTTATTTGACAGACAGAGATCACAAGTAGGTGGAGAGGCAGGTAGAGAGAGAGGAGGAAGCAGGCTGCCTGCTCAGCAGAGAGCCAGATGTGGGGCTCGATCCCAGGATCCTGGGATCATGACCTGAGCCGAAGGCAGGGGCTTTAACCCACTGAGCCACACAGGCTCCCCAAATAAATAAAAATCTTAAAAAAAAAAGGTGAACAGGAGACAACTATAGTCAGATGCTTTTCTGGATGTTTACTAGTTACATAAAAAAAAGGCTGTCAGAGTGAAAAAAAAAATCATTTAGTTCACATTTAAATTTCAGAAGAGGAACAATCCTGAGACTTTTTGCTATTTGCAAAATGTCTAGAATTGATTCATCCTGCCCTCTGGTCATATTGAATAATTAACCTTGATAAGGTAGAAAAGACTGATAAGTATTTAGAATTCCATTTTTTTCCCCATTCACAATCCAAATTGTAGTCTTTGCAGAAATGTCACCATTTAAGCTTCTTCTGTGGAAGTTGGAAAATATTCCAATGATTTGGGATGATTCTAATATAATCTGAAATACCTAAAAATCAAGGTTAAACCTAAAGATGCCACCCTGTGCCATGTTTGGATTTCAAAAAAAGAAAAATCCCATACAGTACTTTATTCAGATAGTTATGTCTTTGAATCAGAATCTAGTTCTTTATAAATTTTACCCATTGTTTTTGATTCTGCCTCTACTTGTTTCTTGCAAGTTTGTACCAGGTCTGTGAATTACAGTACTAGTTAGGGTCACAGCACCTTTTAAAGAAAGCTATATCACCTATATGTTTACTAAGAATATTATCTGAATGACTATATCTTTTTTTTAAAGTTTATTTTTTATTTTTTATAACTTTTTTTAAAAGATTTTATTTATTTGACAGACAGAGATCACAAGTAGGCAGAGAGAGAGAGAGGAGGAAGCAGGCTCCCTGCAGAGCAGAGAGCCCGAAGTGGGGCTCGATCCCAGGACCCTGGGATCATGGCCTAAGCCGAAGGTAGAGACTTAACCCACTGAGCCACCCAGGTGCCCCTAAGTTTATTTTTATTTTTTTTAAGGTTTTATTTATTTGAGAGAGAGAGAGAGAGAGAGAACATGAGAGGGGAGAAGGTCAGAGGAAGAAGCAGATTCCCTGCCGAGCTGGGAACCCTGATGCTGAATTCAATCCCAGGACTCCAGGATCAATGAGCCGAAGGCAGTAGCTTAACCAACTGAGCTACCCAGGCGGCCTGAATGACTATATCTTGAAGCTTTACATGTTTGCATATTTGATCACTGGGCAGCCAACTCATGGCTAAACTGTCAACTTTGGCAGGGTCTTGGACCACAAGAAGAGTTAGGTCCATGGGATTCTAACTCTTGGATACTTCCATTGTGAATTATAAAGCAGCTTGAAATGGTAGGAGTAGAAAAGAATCCATCCAGAGTGTAAGAATGAAACTTAGAGTATGTGTCATCCAAGGCCTAAATAAGGGAAAGGAAGGTACTCTGAGTAAGCAGAAGCTTGAGACAGAGAAACACATGCACAGAATAGAGGGCAATGAAGCTGGCTAATGGAGAAATAAGCAGCAAGCAGATGGCTTAAGGGGACAACAACAACAAAATGTAGAGGGAATGGTGATAGTGACAGCAGTAAAGAGTAGATTAATGGGCATTGAGACCATATTCCAGGTTCTGGATTTAGTTTGTTTCAATGAGGTTCAATGTTGCATCTCTTCTTGAATGATTTCCATGTGATTTCTGTATACCATATTGTTTGTTATAATAACCACCATCCCTATGTTACCCTAGTTAATTTAAGAATGCTCTTTTTTTTTTTAATCACAAAAACCCAATTCAGATAACTGGAGAACAAATAAAACACTGGATGCCAGTTTTCAAGTCCCCGTGGATTTTCTCTATGTCATACTAAATATTTCCTGTTAACTCTAATCACTGACAGCAGTTTGATGTTCATTGAAATGGTTCCTCGTGGGTAATGTTTGAGAATACCAATGAGAACGTTGTAACAGACTCATTAAGACATAGCATTTCATGTAACCACAGACCTTTCAGCTCGTTGAAGACTAAATTCTTGCTTGCAATGGTGTTACAAAAATAAAAGACATTTTGAAAAGCAAAAGAGAAATAAAATTGTTCTGAAGATATAGAATATGAAACGATAAGGTAAATTGAAATTAGATCAAGGAGGTCCAATTGTAAAATAAATGATCAAGCATCTTCATTTTTCATCTGGCTAAAATAGAACAATGGAGACTCAATTTATCTGCCCACCTGAAGCAATTAGAAATTGGGAGAAAATACATGCAACAGTGGTATAACAGTGACATGAGATATCAGGTGACACAGGACAGTGATAGCTGACAGAGAAGAAATGAATCAGGTTGGTGATAAAATTGCCCAGGTACTTCCTGGGAGAATTTCCAGGCTGCAGCACCAGGAGGGGGGATGTGAGAAGAACATGGGGTCTCTTTGAGTTCAAGAGGCTGACCTTGGGAGTTCAGAGGGTCCAGGCAGTTCAAGGTCACAGAGTAGTGTATTGAAGAGAAGAAAACTACATGGAGACTTCAGAAATCTACAGAAGCTTCCATCAGAGTCCTCAGCAAATGTTCATCAAAGATGATATGTGATGAAATTATCCATGACTGGAATAAGAATCATCCAAAAAAAAAAATAAAAAAAGGAATAGTTCTCAGAGTTCGTATGATCTGTATATTCCCACCAGCCAGAGTAAAGCTCGCATTAACCCAGTGGCATTGGGGAAAGTACTTCAAAGGGCTCTTTACTTAATTGTGAAGCAAAAGTAGCCTTGCACTAAAAGCTTTTCTGTTGGCATCTAAGAAAATCTTTAAAAGCAAGCTTTGGAATAATCAAGTTGATTCCATGTACCTTAACCATGTGTCACAACAAAGCTGAAGTTATTGATGGGAATATAAAATACCCAACACACAAAAGATAAAAATCACAATGTTTGTCATCCAGTCACAAGGGTCCAGGAATGCAAAGAGGCAGGAAAATAGGGCACATAATGAGAAAATTCAATCAGTAAAAAAATGTGGAAATAACACAGATGATAGAATTAGTAGACAAAGACATTTAAATAGTTATTGCACTGTTATTCTACATGTCCAAAAAGGTAGAAGATTAAGCTTGTTAAATAGACATAGAAGATGTAAAAAGACCCTACTAAAACTTCCAAAATTGAAATTATAATTGCGGAAGTGAGAAATGCATTGAAGGTATTAATAGCACATTAAACACGGAGATGAAAGAGTAATGAACTTGAAGAAAAATCAGTAGAAACTATCCAAAATTAAACATAAAGAATAGAAAAAAATGTGAACCCTCCACTCAAGAATAATATGCATACTTCTCAAGTGCATGTGGAACATTTACCAAAATGGACCATATTCTGAGCCACAAAATGAGTCTCCGTTTAAAAGGACTTAAATTAGCGGTGCCTGGGTGGCTCAGTTGGATACATGTCTGCCTTCAGCTCAGGTCATGATCCCAGGACCCTGGGATGCAGCCCATTGTTGGGCTCCTTGCTCAGCAGAGAGCCTGCTTCTCACTCCCCAATTGCTTCTCCCCCTGCTTGTGCGCTTTCTCTCTGTCAAATCAATAAATAAAAATCTTTTAAAAAACTTCTAAAGTAAAATAAAAGAATTTAAATCATACAAAACATGTTAGTGACTAGAAAATCAGTAACCAATATATATTGGGAAAACACCCAAATATTTGGAAAGTAAATAGTACATTTCTATATAATCCAGGGGTCAAAGAAGTCATAGGGAAATTAGAGGGTATTTTGAAGAGAACAAAAAATGAAAATAAGACATAAAAATTTGAGAGATGCAAATAAAGTAATGTTTGGAGGTAAATTTGTAGAGCTAAATACCCCTATTAGGAAAAAAAAAAGTTTCGAATGACCTGATCTTCCAGCTAAAGAAACTAGAAAATGTAGGGTAAGTTAAACTCAAAGTAAGCATAAAAAAGGGTTTCTTTGAGAAGACCAATAACATTTATAAACCTTTAGTCAGACATACTGGGGAAAAAACGAGAGAAAACATAAGTTATCATATATTAGGAATGAGAAGGGTGATGTCATTACAGATTTTATACATATTAAAAGATTCCTAGGGATGTGTTATAAACAACTTCACATTAACCAATTTGACATCCAGATGAATGGGGAAATTCTTTGAAAGGCACAGACAACCTGGAGGGTATTATTCTAAGTGAAATAAGTCAGAGACAGATGTTCTGTGGTGTCACTTACATGTGGAATAAACAAAACAAAACACAACAAAAAACCCAAACACCAAAAGACAAAAGTTAAACTCAGAAACAGTAGAATGGTGCTGGGGAGTGGGAAAAAATGAGGAGAGGTTGATTAAAGACTATAAACTCTCCGTTAGATGAGTAAGTTCTGAAAATCTAATGTGCAACATGGTAACTATAGTTATTACTGTGTTGTATACTTGAAATTTGCCGAGAGAGTTAATCATTAGCATTCTGACCAAAAAAAGTAACTATGTAGGTGATGGATATGTTAATTAAATTGATTGTGACAATCCTTCCACAATATATGTATATATCAAATTATTACATTCATTTTAAATGCATTACAGTTTTGTCATTAAACCTTATTAAAGTTGGCAAAAAATAAAGATAACTTGAATATATATATATATATGAAATTGAATTTGTACTTAAAAACCTTCACAGCATGAAAACTCAGACCCAGAGGCATCACTAGTAAATTCTTGATTGTAATGTTGGTTTTAGGGATGTAGACATATGTCACAACTTTTCACATTGTACTTGTTAAATTTGCGCAGTTTTTGCATGCCAATTATACTTCAATAAAACTATAAAGAAAAATCAACCATTTTTAAAAAACAGAAAATTAAAGATTACACTCAGGTTCAGGTAATTATTATTATTATTATTTTACTTTGGTACTTAAAGAATACCCTTTCCTTTGTAGGCTTTTCAATATGACGTTCCCCTTAGGTTATTATAGTTCTTAAATTTAATAGTATAGCATTTTTGCATTGCAATAATGCATTTAACATTGTTAAATTTTGCAATATATTTTTTTCCTCAACACTACCACATTTTCTGTAGTAGGCACTCAAATATTTGTTGATGAATGCATGAATGAAATGCATATTAACTGGACACAAAAAATATTACATACTTTTATTTCTAAATTGTGGCCTTTTTCCTCCAATATTCTTTCTTTAAGATTTTAGATTTTTATGCTGGAACACTCTTTTGTTTGTCAAGTTTGGGCATATCTCCATGGCTTTCTCTTAACTATAGGTTTGTGTCTCAGCTGCTATAGGAAAGCAAATGCCCACTTGGATTTCTCATGATAAATAATGTCTCATTTTTGTGTAAACCCCAGAGAACCAAAGAAATTAAAAAAAAAATCTATTTCTCTTGCTTTCTGACTCATTTATTTTATAACTCTGGCATAGGGAGCACGACTTTTAGAAGTTTCAGTCTTCCTAGAAATGGTATGAATAGTTTTCAAGAAAAATGAGATATGTTTAAATGACAATGGGATAGCAAGAAATTGTGGTGGTTTTCCATTTCACAGATAGTGTTCTCAGAAAGGGGTCATAGTAGAGATTTCCTATCAACAAACATTTATTGAGCAACTGCATGTGCAGGAGACCGGCTATTGGCCATGAAAGTAAAAAGATGAATGAAGCTCTTTCCATTGCCCTTAAAGACTGACAGTCTTGGGGCTCAGTGAGTGAGAAAATGAGGCTGCACAGCAGAATGGAATCAGCCCAGGTTTTGGAGTGGGATGACCTCGGTCTGAGTCCCAGCTCAAGGACTGAAAGAGGGGTGCTTTGCAGTGATTTTTTGGGTGGGGGGTAAATACAGTACCATAAATGTATTTTCCCTTCCTTATTATTTTTTAAATAATTTTCTTTTCTCCAACTTACTTTATTATAAGAATATAGTAAGTATATAATACATACAACGTACAACATATGTGTTAATCAACTGTTTATGCTTTATCAGAAAGACTCTGATCAACAGTAGGCTATTAGTTATGCCATTTAGACAGTCGAAAGTTATATGCAGATTTTTTGGAAAGATTTAGAGAGAGCATGAGTGCTAGTAGGGTAGGGGGAGGGACGATGGAGAGGTAGAGGGAGAATCTCAAGGTCAGTGTGGAGCCTGACACAGGGCTCCATCTCATGACCCCGATATCATTACTTGAGCTGAAATCAAGAGTCGGATGCTTAACCAACTGAGCCACCCACGTGCCACTATTTGGAGATTTTTGAATGCTTGATGCCCCTTGAAACCCCATCTTTGTTCAAGGATCACTTATACTTATCCCCAACCTATAGGTCAGAGCAGAGGGAGTGGGGCAACTCCAATGTTGTTGTTTAATGAGCTGTGTGGTTTGTAGGTGGTATGGGGATGAAGAGAGCAGAAGAGGACAACAGAGTCTAGCTACATTATTTTATATAAAGAAACAAGACTAATAAAGCATGCTGTTATGGCTGAATTTTTGATTCATTACATATTTTAAGTTGAAACATTCATTACAGAAACAGTGAGATTTGCAGAGAAAAATCCCACCATATAAACGTGGAGCTATGCTTAATTTTTTTTGACTCATTCACAAGGTTGAATAAGTGCAAACCGAGCAACTGTCTTTAACATGTATGTTCTATGTTTGTTTGCCTCCTGCAGAAAACATGAAGCTCTGTGAGGCCAGTAAACCTGTCTGTCTTGTTGACATGTTAGCAGTAGTTCTTGTCATGGTAGTTGACTTAGAGTAAGAACACAATATATGTGATACATTAACAAATAAATGACTAGCCAAAATGAAGAATAAAAGGAGTAATATAATGTGAAAAGAGCTTGGCAAATTTCATCATGCCACATCAACATTTTTACACTTGATCTTAGCCAAAAGGCTGAGAAGCGATGCCACATCAACATTATTAAAAGTACTAAATGAGGTAGGCGGATAAAACAAAAAATCTTTATAAAGGAGATGTTTTATTAGCTCCTTTTTTTTAATGTAGGAAGAATTGAATAGGCAGTAAAGGACAGGAAGGAAGACAAATGCCATGGGAACAGAATCTCAAGGCAAGGGCACAGTGAGAACATGTGTCTTTTTCATGAATGGAGTAATGAGAGAGCCCTAATGGTCTCAATGTTTCAAATATTTGTTCCCAGAGACATTAAATTCCATAATTGATCAATAGTCTGTTAATATCTCTAACTTGGAATCATTGCTGATACTGACCGAGAAGCTTTATTCACTATCAGGCTAAATCTTGTGTTTTTTCAAAGTAAATCCTATATAAAGAGACAGATCATATATAAAAGTCATGTATAAATCATATATAAAAAGAAATCATTTTAGAAGCCTTATAATGAGTCATAACATTTCACCTCCCCAACCCACAGCCCAACTTCCCTAAACTGATTTTCATCCTTTTTATGAGTTCAGTTTTGCTGTTTATTTTTATATTAACCCTATTTTTAAAAAGGATTTTATTTATTTGACAGAGAGAGACAGCACAAGCAGGCAGAGTGGCAGGCAGAGCGAGAGAGAGTAGTAGGCTCCCCGCTGAGCAAGGAGCCCAATGTGGGGCTCAATCCTAGGACCCTGGGATCATGACCTGAGCTGAAGGCAGTCACTTAACCAACTGAGCCATCCAGGCGTCCCAACCCTATTTTATTCTATATAATGTATCCGTCCTGTAACTTCTTCATTTATCAGTTTTAGATACTATCAATTTGATACTATCCAGAATGTGAAGTCTGTAAAAATGCGGGTAGCATTTAGCTCCTTTCTGAACCTCCATCCTAACTTTCCCTTTTCTGTTTTTCAAATAGTTATCTTTTAGCTTCTTTATTGTGTCAAAAAGCAGTGTCTGTGTTATTATAACTATAGTTTATTTTTCAGATACAAAGTATACTATCAACACATTTGTTGGTCAAAAATTTTTACACTATTGAGCACCTGGGTGGCTCAGTTGGTTAAGTGTCTGCCTTCAGCTCAGGTCATAGTCCTGGGGTCCTGGGATCGAGTCCCACATCAGGCTCCCTTCTCAGCAGGGAGTCTGCTTCTCCCTTTCCCTCTGTCCCCCAGCTTGTACTCTCTAGCGTGCTCTCTCTTTCTCAATTGCTTGCTTTCTCAAAAATAAAAAAAATAATAAAATCTTAAAAAAATTTTTTTTACACTGTTCTTTTCCATTTGATTTCATTTGTGATGTTGGTTGCTGTTTTGTTCCCCCACATTATGAATATTTTTTTCCCCTTCACTCAAAGCATTGATAGTTTGCCTGGATATTCCTTAAAGACCTCTGGTCACATGGTCCAATGTGAATTAGGTGTTCGCTGGGCCCTGCTCTATGGTCATTATTCTGGAACTTTCCTTTATTATTCCCCTGGCTTCTTGAGTTGTCTGTTTGGTAAGTAGGAATTCCAGAAAAGTAGCTTTTAGAAAGTCAGGTCTGTACAGAAGATATGAGAGATGCAAAAGACTTCAGAAATAATCCAGTCCTTCCATTTTGCTGATTGGGACCTGAGGGTTAAAGGAGCAAAGTGATTTGTCTGAGATTTCCAAATAGGCAGAAGCAGAATAGGAACTGTACCTTGTCTCTAGGCCCAGAGCTTTCTCAACTTTTGTAGAGCCCAGAACATTCATTACGCATAGAGGAGAAGAAACAGATGTGTTTCTCTGTCTAGTACAGAGTATGGAGGTTCTAGTCTTTTCAATGGAGCTTACTACTTTTTAAGTTTTTTCTCTGTAGTCCATGCATGTCATACTCAGTCCTTTAGGGATGTTCTGACAGACATCATTTGTTGAAAAAGGTAAATAGCACTTGGCCTTGTCTTTCCATAGTAAGAGAGTCTCCTAAAACTCAAACAACTGATAGACCCCCATGTTGAGTGGGCTTGGTTATACATTTCCGGAGATGATCTGTTACTGTTTCTGGACTCAGACATGCCTATAGTTTGATGAATTGAGATTCTTCTTAGCTTTATTCTCCTTGTATATGCGCGCTTTTGATTTTTTTTTTTTTTAATGAGGCTCAGTAAGGAAATACACAATGTAACTTTCTAAGTCAACACTGTTGATACTCATGTATTGGGCTCTTGTGTGCCACTATCAGATAAGCATCATTGCAGCCATGATTAGCATAGCTAGCCAGAAATGTTCCAAACAGCTGTGCAGCTATGACAACCGTCAGTTAAAGTGTGGCTCCAGATGTTCTACACTCAGAACTACAGCCCTACAAGGTGGCTGCATCATGGAGTAGATTACATCAGAGCTGCCAGTTTGGGCTGATCTTGTGGTATTTATACTCGGGAACCTTTTGCTCTCACATACCTACAATGCTGGTGTCCAAACTAATTGTAATCATACTCAAGAAAAGAAAAAAAAAAAAAGAGTTGTCTTACCTGCATCCACCCTTCACTGAGGCTCATGAGGGTTTTCCAATAAGGATGGAAAATCAGTTGGAAGCAATTCTCTGATCCTTTAATGTGTTTCCTGCTCTCTGCACCTTTCTTCATGGTCAGATATTATCATGATTCAGAAAAATAAGCAGCCTGCTCATCAGGAAAAGTTTGTCACAGCCTATTTCCATCTGTAAGAATGGAATTTGAGAGATTATACACTTTATTCTCACATAAAAAGTCAAGTGAATATAGGATTATTGAATAGACATTTATATGGCCTATCAAGAGAAAAAAAGTTATTTTAATTTTTGCCCAGTATTTATGTAAACCTCAGCCAAGAGTACACATTCTGATCCCTTTAGGTCCCAGAGCCCAGCCTCAGATTCCAAAGATTAATAAGGAGGTCTAGAAAAGGAGATGTGTGCTTCCTGGTGTTGGAAGGGCACTGAGAATTCCTTAGATAATACACTAAACAGTGATTCCTATTGTGAACAAGGCTCTGACTGTATCTATGGCATTTATAAAAATTCTTATTTTTCCAGGGACACCTGGGTGGCTCAGTCAGTTGGGCATCTGCCTTTGGCTCAGGTTGTGATCCCAGGGTCCCGGGATCGAGTGCCACATTGGGCTCCCTGCTTAGCAGGGAGTCTGCTTCTCCCTCTGCCTTCTGTGGTTCCCCCTGCTTATGTTCTTTCTCTGACAAATAAATACATAAAATAAGATCTTTAAAATTTTTTATTTTTCTCAAAGTAGACTGCACAGTCACTGAGAATTACTATTTTAAAAGAGCTATTTTTATGTTTCCTGTTTAATTAAATATTTACCCATTGGATAAGGAGAAAGAATCCTCAATCTGCACTTCAAAGGTGGCAGAGTTTGGTTTGTTAACATCCACCCTGAGCTCTTTGGCTGAAGCCTCAGATCCCCCTCCCTCTCCTACCATCTTCCTTGGCATAAGTACTGGCCAAATAATTTAGTCTTGCTTTACAGTGAGGCAGATCCATACTCTGAGGTAGGACTGAGTGTTGGAAATGTGGTAGGTCAGGGAGGCACCGAAGTAGAGTAGGGATTTTTGGGGGTTGGTATGAAAAAGAGAAATCTGTTGTCCTTCTAGAACTAAGCAAAATAAGGCTAAGAACTGGAGTTTGTTAATAAAAAGGACTTGCATAAATTAGCTTATTTTTGTATTTTTCTTTATAACCTTGAGGACAACACATTAAACAGTTTTAAATATATCTTTTATTACTACCACTTAGAGAAATTTGACAACTTGACAGAGCTTTGTGTTGTAGAAAATAAAATATCTGGGCTATAAAGAAAAAGGATGCCTGCCCCCTACACCATATTCCTTTTCCTACCAATACTCATCTGGAGTTAACACCCTATTGAGGGGTAAGTTTTACAGCAGAGCTCGGGAGTGATCAGCAATAACTTGAGAAATGACCCTCAGTGGGGCTGAGTCAATAGGGAGGCACATGTTGCTAAGCTGTTTCCTATATTCAATGAAACCACAAATAATTGTGCTTCTGGTTCTGCACCCTGCACCAGGACCCACCCTTGAACACAAATGAAGTCCATGGTGAATGCTATGAGAGGTTAGAAAAGCTGAGTGCTTCTAGAAAGTAGAGTGCCACTTGCTGGAGAGGAAGAGCTTGAAATTGTCTACATTTTCTATTTCTGTTCTTTCAGTGGCTACTTAATTTGATCAATGTCTCCCCCTTTACCAGATGGAATTCTTTATCTCACAATGCTGAGGGTCCATGCATGATTTAAGTGAGCAAGAGGTAGGATCCTGGGATGGATTAAGATAATTGTTGATGACTTCTTTTTTTTTTTTTTTTTTTTTTTTTGCTGTAGTATTATTCTGTACAGTGGATGAAATTTGTATGCTTCTAAGGTTCCAATAATCTGGTCCAAGAACAATAAATCTGTGCACTCATTCGAAGGGCTTACCACTGCTCCTGATTTCTTGATAAACTATAATCATAATTGTTTCATGGACCATTTTCAGGAAGTGTTAGAACTCCTACTATTTCATGTCATTTTCTCCACTCTGGGTATTCTAAAATCACTTAAAAAAATTTAAATTGGGGCGCCTGGGTGGCTTAGTGAGTTAAAGCCTCTGCCTTCACCTCAGGTCATGATCTCAGGGTCCTGGGATCGAGCCCCACATAGGGCTCTCTGCTCAGTGGGGAACCTGCTTCCTCCTCTCTCTCTGCCTGCCTCTCTGCTTACTTGTGATCTGTCTGTCAAATAAATAAATAAAATCTTTTAAAAAATTTTAAATTAACATATAGTATATTATTTGTTTCAGGTGTACAGGTCTGTGATTCATCAGTCTTTTTTTTTTTAAGATTTTATTTATTTATTTGACAGAGAGATCACAAGTAGGCAGAGAGACAGGCAGAGAGAAGGAAGCAGGCTCCCTGCGGAGCAGAGTCTGATGCAGGGCTCGATCCCAGAACCCTGGGATCACGACCTGAGTCGAAGGCAGAGGCTTTAACCCACTGAGCCACCCAGGTGCCCCTGTGATTCATCAGTCTTACACAATACACAGCACTCACCACAACACATACCCTCCCCAATGTCCATCACACAACCATTCCATTCCTCCCACCCCCTCCACTCCAGCAACCCTCAGTTTGTTTCCTGAGATTAAGAGTCTCTTATGGTTTGTCTCCCTCTCTGGTTTCATCTTGTTTCACAAAATCACTCTTTATGAGTTCTCTATTGTTATTATAAAGAAGGACCGTAGATTTAGTCATTTAGAGAACCAAATTTAGGATCTTACAGTACTATAGGTTCGATATCCGATCCAGGTCTCACTGGGCTGAAATCAAGCTGTTAGCAACTATGTTCCTTTCTGAAGGCTTGAGGAAATAGATCTTTCTTTGCCCTTCCCAACTTCTAAAAAGGCCATACTCTTTGGCTTGGGACACCCCTTTCCTCACCTTCAAACCCTGCATTAGCTGGTCTAGTCCTTTATTCATCACAACATTCCAACATTCTCTTCTGCCTTCCTTTTTCATTAAGGACCTTTGTGATTACATGGGCCCGCCCAGATAATCCAGGAAGATCTCCCTATTTTAAGGTAAACTGATTAATAATAGCATCTCTATATGTAATTCCCTTTCACTGTGTGATCTAACCTCTTTGCTGGTTCAGAGGTTTAGGATGTGAACATCACTAAGGGTCCATCATTCTATCTACCACATACCCCATCTCTTTCCTATGCCCCAGATACACATGTTCAACTGCTGGTAAGATAATTTAGCCAGGATAGCTCACCAGTTCCTTGAACTGAACTCATGTTCTTTCCCAAGAAGAACTTTTCTTCATCCAGATTTTCTTTTATTGATGGTGGCATGATTATTCTCCTTTTCCCTCATCTTAAGGTTTGAAAATCATGGTTGAATTTGTTTGTTTTCTCTATGTTCCAACTAAATCAAGCGTGAAACCAATTTTATCTACTCCTGTAGTGTTTCTGAAATCTGTCTCTTTCTTTCAAGTCCAATTGCCAGAACTAGAATGTGGGTCCATTATAGTTCAACCTATTTTAATAAACTCTTAAGGGATTTCTCAGTCTTTACCACTGCCATTTACTCCTGCTCTCCCCATACTTGAGTGTATCCTACACCTGTCTTTAGATGGAGTCCTAGACAATTCTGGTCATGGCACTCTTTCATTTTTCTTCTTGGAAAACTTTAGTGGAATGCAAACTTAGATCTGTTGATCCCAAGTTCATTGCTGTTTGCATGGTGACCTTGGTAGCTCTATCTCGTACTATTCCCCTAACATGAAGATCAAGATGGGACCTCAGTCTACCCAACCTTTCCCCAAGTTTTTAGGTTTTTGCTGTTGCTTATGAGGTCTATTCTTCCTAGACTCCTTTATCCTCAAACCATTCCTGCTGGCCAATTAAATCTATCCTTAAGGCCCATTTTATAAAGTTGGCTCTTCATGGAGCCATTGTTATTGCTTCTTACTTTGATCCCTCTTGTTATATTGTTTTGCCAGAACTTATTGAGAATTGTATTAAAGTTATTAGTTCCCTTGACTTAAACTACCATATCCTTGTTAGAATGCTGTCTAAAGCTTAGTACATGGACTCTGGAGCCACAGTTTCTGAGTTTAAATCCTGACTTTGCTCTTATTGATTGCATGACCTTTAGCAAATTAATATTTCTGTGTCTTGTCTGTAAAATGGGGTGGCTTACTTGCACCTGTTTTATGGACTTTTGTAAAGATCAAGTGAATTAATATTTAAAAAGCACTTAGAACTATCTATGTGTCTCAAAGTCAGCACTCAATAATTTTAGCTTATGAGTGTAGTTATTACCTTCTTATTTTTACATTACACCCCTTCCCAACACAGAGCATTTATATGTTCATATTCATATTCAAATAGATTTTCTAAATCTATTTCACTCTAATTTGGAAGCAGATAGGGTATAATCATGCAAGTAGTAAAAGTATAAATTTTAAAAAAGAGATAAATTGCATAATTATTTTTTTAAATCTTTATTTCTCTACAGCTGTGCTACTATTGTACTCCAATGTTCTCCACTCAATCTTGTCTTCCTTTCTGGATGGTTCTCTTTTTAGTGTCATATGACTATGACTCTCTTAGTTTGGAAATGTTGGTAGAGATTCAAAAGCACCTATTATTCTTGCATGTGATACTAAAGATGGGAAGTGTCTCTACCATTAAGGCAAAATTAATCAAGGTTCAAACTTATTAAATAACAATACTGGTAAGAATTAAATGTGATTTTTTAATAAAAATATTCAGAGTCTTACAGTTTTTACTCCATAATCAAATTGTGCATGCATAGGATGGGGGGCCTAAGCACAACAGGAGTTTATGTAAAAATGATATATCTAGAAAATTAAAATGACTATTGAGATAGACATTTTTGGTCGACAAACCCAACACCCATTCTTTTTTTTTTTTCTTAAGATTTTACTTATTTGACAGAGAAAACATAAGCATGGGGAATGGGAGAGGGAGAAGCAGGCTCCCCACCAAGCAGGGAGCCTGACATGGAGCTCGATCCCAAGACCCTGGGATCATGCCCCAAGTCGAAGCCAGACGCTTGCCCCACAGAGCCACCCAGGCACTCCTCCAACACCCATTCTTAATATTTTCTCTTTGGTTGTGTTTCGTCAGCCACCTTTCTTACTCTAAGTAGACACGTGACAGACTTCTGGCTCACAAAATGTGAATAGATGGCTATTAGGAAGGATGTTCCTCAGAAAACTTTTGTTTTCGTTATCAATAGAACAGCTGTTGATGGTGGCATTTATTTCATTTTTAGGCCTCAGTGGTTTTGATTCCTAGAATTGTGGCACGAAACTGAAGCATGAGGGGAATAAAAGCCAAGGAAATCAGAGATGTGGGGTTGATATTTTGGAGATACTGAATCAATGCTAGGAAAAACCTATGTTTAGACTGTTTTTGTTATATAAGAGGTAAAAATATCTGTTTTTCAAAGCCACATTTATTTTGATTCTTCAGTTATTTGCTACTAAAAACATCCATAATCAACATAACTATTAAACTCAAACAGTTATCAGCTACTAAAAATCAAATACAGCCTTAGGTTGTGTGGCTGGAAGTAGAATGTATAGCTTTTTGAAACTAATACCATAATACAACTTCTTACTATCTGCAACATTAAAAAAAAAAAAGAATGTCAGTATTCATATTAAGAGAAGTAATAGTAGGAACTCAAAGACTTGTGCTTGAACTCTTCTGTTTCCTTCTTGATTATTTTTAGGAATGTTATGTGACCAGATGTTAATGCAAATATATGGTGTCACACACAAAAAAAGATAGTCAGTTTATATTTAAACTCTTCTAAGACTTTTGCATAACCAAGGGAATGTTGAGAGGTAATATAATGAATAAAATGTATCATGTTTCAAGTCATACAGGATGAGTTTGAATATTGAAGTCATCATTTTCTAGCTACGGGACTCAGGGTAAATTTTGTGTTGTCTTTGAGACTCAGTTCTCTCATCTGTGAAATGGGAATACCAGTGGTAATAAACCCACACCATGGATGTGGAGATTAATTGAAATATGACAGTAAAAGGCTTAGCACAGTAAATCTTACTAAGTGTTGGTTGTGAGAGTGGTAATCTTTTCAACCCTTCATCTTTTAGGCAAAATGTTCATTATGCTTTCTTTCTTCTCCAGCCTACCCAGCCTCTACTTCACACTATCTGAAGACCTTACTTCCTTACCTCACTGAGAACACTGAAGCTGCCTGGAGAGAATTTTATAGACTCCCCTCAGCATATCTACCCTCCTTCCACCATCTGTTTGCACATAATCTCTTATTGACTGTTACCATAAATGAACTAACTATGCTCCTACTTAGAGCCAATCCTCCCATTTTTACATTTGATGTCATTTCTCTTTGCATCATCCAGAACGTTTCTTCAGCCATGTTCTCTTCTGTCTTTTTAAATTATAGCTCCCTACTGATCATTTCCCTCCAAATATAAACATGCTCTTTTTATACCATCTTAAAATCAACAAACTTCCCATGATTTCTTTTCCAATGCTGGCAACCATTCCAATTATTTGCTTCTCTGGACAGCTGTTCATTAGAGTCATTGTCTTTAAAAGAGTCCTCCTCCTTTCCCTTCTCCCTTGAATCCATTTCCAACAGACACTTATCACCCTCCACCAAAAGCAGTCTGGTGATGATCAGCAGGGAATTCCATATTGCCAAATCCAATGATTGGTTATCAGTCCTCATTCTACTTTACATTTGAGCTAAACTCACCACATACTTCTTTTTTTTTAAAGATTTTATTTATTTATTTGACAGAGATCACAAGTAGGCAGAGAGGCAGGCAGAGAGAGAGGAAGGGAAGAAGGCTCCCCGCTGAGCAGAGAGCCCGATGCGGGGCTCAATCCCAGGACCCTGGGATCATGACCTGAGCCGAAGGCAGAGGCTTTAACCCACTGAGCCAGCCAGGTGCCCTCACCACATACTTCTTGATACCTTTCCTTCATTTGGCTTCAAGGTCATCATGCTTTCCTAGTTTTCTTTTCATCTTTTCACTTTACTGTCCCTTCCTCCTCTTCATTTTGAGGTGAGAATCACCATGGGCATAGGAATGTATTATCTAATTCCTAATTTTTGCCAATGCAAAAATATGCAGTTGACTCTTGAAAAACTTAGGGGCTAGGGACACTGACCCCACACACAGTTGCTAATCTGTGTATAACTTTTTATTCCCCCCAGACATACCTACTAATAGCTACTGATGACTGGAAGCCTTGATAATAACATAAATAGTCAATTGATACATACTTTGTATGTTATATGTAATATGTACTGTATTCTTACAATAAAGTAAGCTAGAGAAAAAATGTTACTAAAAAATCACAAGGAAGAGAAAATATACTTATAGTACTGCACTGTACTTATAACAAAAAAAAAAACCCATATGTAAGTAGATTTGCACATTTCACAACCCATGTTGTTCAAGGGGCAATTCATATTCATATTCATTTAGATGGGTTCAAATCAAAACTTGATAACAAAGCAGATGTATAATTTCTGAGCAAGTCACTCCAATCTGTTCTGTAAAAGTGGGATAATAAAGACAAATTTGAGGATCAAATGAGGTAGAATATGTGCAAATAGTCTATATGTTATAGACAGCCTATTTGTATTTTTTTAACATATCATGATACAAGGCAACGATCATGAGCATACATTTGGTAAGTTCTATTGGAGTTCAGAGGAAGGAGCTCAGAAGAGTAGTATTTAGGCTGGAACTTGCGGAACAGGTAGAATTTTGGTTGGGGGAAGGATAAAAGGGAGAATATGCCAGATAAAAATAATATATGGTAAAGCGAGAAAAAAATATATTTTGTATTCAGATATGAATGGCTTTAATCAGGACTTGACCCCTTAGTGGCTACATGACTTCAGGCAAATTTCTTCATCTTGTGATATCTCAGTTTTCTCATCTATATGGTGGTTCTAGGAGGGACTTTGCAATAGTATAGTGAGAGGCTCTTTGTTAATGTCTGGAGCAGTGTTAGCCCAAAAGGAATCTTGGAGAAGTCATTAGGGTGTAAAGGATAAGGGTTCTGGCTTTGAGTTAAGTTGGAATCACATCCTAGCAGTATCTCTACAGGCTTTCTGCACATTACTCAATCTAAATCTGTTACCACATACATAATTATTCTCATTTGCTCTAAGAGTTAAATATGATATATGTGTGAAATACCAAGAACAGCGATAAGCATGTAAAATTAATTGGAGCCTCAGAAATACTATCTAAATGTTACAAGTGAAGTATAGAAAATGAGAAACAAAAACATGGCATTAGTTCTCTTGAGCGTAGAGACACAGGCTTTCTCCCTTTTGGTAATGGGGACCATGAAATGTTTGGAGCAGGGGAAAGGAGATGATTTTTCCCACAAAAAACGGAAGCTGTGAAGAAAAAAAAGAGAACTAAACTCCTTTTGGGATACATAAATCTGGAAACAACACATAATGTTTCATCTCTGCAACATTTGACACAAAAGCCTTCCATTCAGATTAAAAATGTCTGAGTATTTCACGCAGCATTCACTATTACAACTGTGTCATTCCAATTAGTTATCTCTGGAGAGGAAATCTCGCCAGACAATATGATTAGACCCAATCAGTATAGGTGCCAAGCACTCGGAACATATTAAAAATGACATTTCCACTTATTTTATAACATAAATGTTTGTCTTCTGGCATTTCTCAAATGTGAGCATTCAAAGGAAGTCTTTGAAACCGCATTTCAGGATGGAAGGTTAATGATAAAGAGCAACCTAGTCATAGGTTACTTGATGTAAGAAAACCATGTTTTAACAATTAACTTTTGATGTCTTAAACAGTGACTTGCACCTTACTAAACATTCATTTCCAAATACCAGTTTTTTCTACCTGAATGAGGCAGAAGGAAGCAAATAAAATCTGTAACACCTGGCACATTTAAAAAAAATGTTATCATTGCTACCAAATGTGAAATACCCCATTCAATAAAAGCGAGTTTAGTCAAGGTACAGGAAGTACCTATTATGGGTCAGGTTTTAGGAAAATCATGTTGAACTAGACATGGTTTATTGTAATTTATTGTTTAATTGTGATTTTTCCTAATACAGACTGCTAAATGATGAGATAAATAAGAAATTCAAAAGGGGCTATGGTGAGGAATATTAAAGGGGTGTCAGTCATAAGATTTGGCTTTCCATGTATCTTCCTAGCGTACGCTGATGACCTTCTACTTCTAGCACCTGATGCTCACCCATAGTGATTTCTCAAGCCTGCTCAATCTGTTCTTGGTTGGTTTGGAGAGCTGTGCCCTCAGGAAATACTCAGTCAAGGAGGGAAAAGAGATGGAAGTTGGGTAGCCTAGCTACCTTGCTTCATATGTGGGACTATTCTGAGTTGTATTCTACATTATGTCCCAAATATTCGCAGTAGAATTGAGTTCTCATTGCCCATATGGTAACATAATCATATTACACCTTGTTTTACCTACTTTTCTTTCTGTCTCACCCACTTTATTCCCATTTCTTCTGAGGTCATCTCCTAAATAAACTGCTTTGACAGAGATCTTTGTCTTAGAAGTTCAGCAAAACTAAGCTAAGCCTTCTCTTAAAGAGAATAAATGGGTTATTCCTAAGAGAGGGAAAAGCATGACTCAAAATGTAGAGGAAGGAGGAAGTGTAGCATAACTGAGAAACTTTCAGTATGGCTGGATTGTAGAGTAAGACTAAGAAAAAGTAGCTAGAGTTTAAACCAGAGTAGTAGGTGGGGATAGCATGTGAAAATTTCAAATATGGAGTAAGGAAGCTTGGGCTCCATATTAAAAGAATCAGGAACATGATAGTGTCTGAACTAGGGGAGTTATACTGCAAATTAAGAGGAGGATGGAGTAAAGAGAAATCTAGAACTGGAATTGACAGTGATGACAGGATGAAAAGAGTCAAGAATAAAAGGGATTCTGACTCATATAGATGACCATATTATACAAACTGGGGCAGGGAGGGCACCTTTCAAATTGTATTTTATGTAAACAGTCCTATCTTCATTACTGCAAAATGAATGGTTATTCCTGGAGTTCTTCATTGTGGGGCCCCACTGGCTGTGCTTTGTTGAGCTAAGGGATATAGGATGACTGGCTTAGGAAAGCAGAAGAGGAGTTAAATTTTGTACGTGTTGAATCCAGGATTCCTGTGGGTATTTTAGTAGCTGAATTGATCTGGTGCTTAGGAGACAGGTTTCACCTGAAGACAGAGATTCATAAATAATCAACAAGTATATTAAAGACATAGGGGTAATGAGATCAAGAAGAATACGTAGAGATAAGAAGACTTAAAGGAGAATTGGAGAACCTGGCATTTAAGATTTTTAAAAGCACTTACAATGAAAAAATAATGTATGGTAAGAAAGAATACCCAAGGATAGAAGGATACCCAGAGAATGTAATTTCATAGAAATAAAAAAAAAAATAGAATGGTGTAGGAATTAAGAATGATCAGCAATGTCAGATACTGCCTAAAGTCAGGTAATGTAAAGATAGAAATACCTGTGGGATGGAACAAGTATGTTAGCAAGAACATTTCACCGAACATTTGACACAGCTGCTGGATTGCTGAGTAGTAAGGCAGGGGGTGGTGTTGGATAGGGTATGGTACAACAAGTCAAATAAATGAGGTTGCTGAGGGTATTAACAAGAATGTTGTTAAAATGGAATCTCTGCATAGCAAAAGAAATTCAGTTAGAAGGAGGTGCTAGGGAGAAAGCATATATATATATATATATATATATATATATATATATATATATATTTATTTATTTTAGAGGTTCTAAGGAAGTCAAATGGTTGAGGATCTGGGATTGGTTTAGTAAAAGAACAGGAGGCTGTGTTTGAAAACCCAGATTTCTGAATTTATTATTGCAGAGGTAGAATGTATTTCAAGTGATGACAAAATACAGAGAGTAGCTATAAAAATGGGTCACCGACCTGAAGAAGAATAGAAAGCGATTAAAGAAAAATCAAAGAACTGAGGATCAGGATGCTTTATCACTATATGGACATTGAAGTTTCTTAAGGTTGTTTTGTTTTCCCCACAGAGGATAAAAGATTCTGTAAACTAGGGGCTAAATTTTTCAGTCAGTGAGAGCCAAGACCATGAAATTGTTTATTGACTATGATGAGGAGGTGTTTATATATAACAACATGGCTTGATAATAAAAGGAACAGAGTATTTTATATTTTATAGGGGTCCTGGGATAAGTAGAGTGATAAGAAAGAGCACCTTTAGGACTTCTTCCACTTTGAATGTCTGATTCTGGGTTAGTTCTGCTACCATAAACAGCAAAAAATCTAGACAACATATATGAAGCAACTTGCTTCAGACATTGGACGATAGGGAGCATAGGGCTATGGTTCCAGAGATAAGGAAAACACAAGATGATTCCTACAGTTGTGTTTGTTTTTTCCCAAAAGTACCTTTAGACCTCGGTGTAGGGATGTGGAGTCTGTATTGAGTCGAGCATCTTGCTGAACTGAGAAGACAGAGATCAGAATTTGGAGTTCCTGGGAAGACTAGATCTAGCTGTTGGGCAGGCTATCAGAAAAGAGGAAGCTGCATAAAGAAGGAGAACCAAAAATATGCATAGGAATTGTCTTGATGTTTCTAGGAAACATTAAGCAGTCCATTCTCAGGGTGCTTCTGTGACTATAGACTTTGCAGGTAATAGATCATGGGGAACGGTGAGAGTAATTAAGATTCCAAGTAAGACATTGGAATTCTAACAAACCTGGAAAATAAGGTACCAAAAAAAATGAAACTGAGGTACTAATAAACTAATTTTCTAACGAATTAATATTTTACAGTCTTTAAAGGTAAAGCATCAAAATCTATATTCTCAACAATGTACAATGTGTATCATATGATCAAAAATTACTAGATTTTTGAAAGCAGGGAAATAATACTCAAAACCAGAATAAAAAAACCTATAGAAGCAGACAAGCTGACAGAGATCTTGAAATTATAAGAAAGACTTTAAAATGATTATTATGAATATATTTAATAATTTTATAAGAAAAGATAAACATAATGCAGAATTAGACAGGGAATATCAATTGAGAAATGGAAATTCTTGACCTGAACATATGTAAAATCTGAAATGAAATTTACTGGATAGGCTTACGCAGAGATGGGGAACCTAAGAAGAATATTAAATTATATTAAAAAATATTAAACTTGAAGAACCTAAACATTAAGACTACCCTAACTAAAACATAGAGGAAAGACGGAATGATGCTTAGTGATCTGTGGGCAATAGCAAGTATTATATGTGTAACTGGAGTTACAGTAGGAAAGGAGAGATATTGGAATGGAAAAATATTTGAATGTATGATGGCATAAAAATTTCCAAATGTTATGAAAAATATTGACTCATAAAACCAAGAAGCCCAGCAGTATCAAGTAGGATAAGCACAAAAGAAAAACTCACTTAAGCATAATCATAGTTCTTTTGCTGAGAACCAATGATAAAGTGAAAAATTTGAAAGCAGCAGAGGAAAAGAGACACATTATGATACCACAGGGGAAGTGATAAGAATAGCTACTGGTTTCTCATCAGACTACAAGCCATAAATCAATGGATCATTTTTTTTAATGTTGAAAGAAAAAAAAAAACTTAAACTAGAATTCTATGTATGATATTGATATCCTTTAAAAATAAAAGTGAAATAAAGTCATTTCATGTGGAAGCTATGGGATTTTATCACTAGCATAACTATCCCACAAGAAATGTTTAAGGGAGTCCTTGAGACTGGAGAAAAATTATTTACACAAAGGAATGAAGAGAACCAGAACTGGTGAATATGTGGCTGGATATAAAAGGCAGACATATTTTTTGCTTCTTAATTTATTAAAGAGATAATTACTTAAAGCGAAAATGATAATGTATTGTTGGATTTAAAACAGATGTACAAGGTAGATATATTTTAAAAATAGTATAAAAGAGAGTGTGGGGATGTTAAATTGAAGTATACTGTTGTAATATTGAGAAATTCTCTGTATAGTGGATTAATATTAACTTGTAGTAGACAGTGATAAAGAAGCAAACACTGCAAAAAAAGTCAGTTGGAGAGATAAAATTGAAAACTAAAAAAATGCACACTTTATCAAAAAGAAATCAAGAAGGGAGGGAAAATACAACAAAGAACAGATAGTTAAAATAAAAAACAGTTATCAAGATAGTACTGTTAGAGTCAACCACAAAACTACATTAAGTATAAATAGATAAAACACTCTAGCTAAAAGGCGGGGATTATCATCCTAAATAATAAAGCAAGACCCAAGTAACTATGTGCTGTTTACAAATGACAGTTATATACACACCAGATAAGTTAAAATGGTAGGAAGAAATTATCATGAAAACACCAATCATAAAAAACTAGAGGGTCTCTATTAATATTAAAGAAGTAACATTTCCAGAAGTAAACATAAGCATTTCCTGATGCTAAAGCAGTCAGTTCATCAGGAAGACAAAATAATCTCAAATGTATATGTACCTAATAGCAGAGCTTTAATACACATGAAGTAAAAACTGACAGGATTAAAGGGAAAAATAAGTATATAATTAGAAGTGTTAAAACTTCTCCAAATAAATGACTGAAGCAGACAGAATCTATGGGAATATGGAATATTTAACATTTTCAACTGATTTAACTTATTTGACCTTTATAGAACATGGTAACTAATGACTGCAGAATTCTACTGTTCCTGGAACATTCAATAAGAAACTACCATATGTTGAACTAGAAAAGGCAGGTTTGGCTTGAACCAAGTTTCAGATAAAGCAGTGTGAATGAGATAATTTTCTGGGAATGGCTCAGTCTTGATATGCCCCCTCTCTCTCTAAATTTTTTTTTTTTTGGTAATGTAAGGGTTCAGGTATCACTAGATGTATTAATATGAAGGAGAGTAGTAGAAGATTGGGTCTGGGAAGGTGAGGCTCATAATGATACATTAATGGAAGTACTAGATGAAAATAAAATACCAGATGAGCTACTGTGTTAAGCAATGACCAAGGATAATTGGAATGTGTAACATGGTGAAATGTAAGACAGAGTAGGCATTTCAAGCAAGACTGACTCACCTATACCCTGCACCATTAAAAACAAGACTGTGATGCATATGGTGACCACTGCCCCCTACACAATCCTGGATAATCTTATTTTCCTGATCCTGAAGCTTTTGTTGCATTCTCTGATTTTTATCAGTATTTGTTGCCACTCCTTGGTTCACCTCTCACATCAAACCTTTCTGATACCTGGATCTTAGGTCTGTTGCCCATTTGTTTTAAAACTTGGTCTACAACTCAGACCTGTTTGAATGTATTAGGTAAAAAGTTGCTTTTCTTTAGCACCATGTCCAACAGGAATCCAGTTCCACTACAGGAGCCCACATTCTGGTGAGAAGTGGTTTTCTTTCTTTCTTTCTTTCTTTCTTTCTTTCTTTCTTTCTTTCTTTCTTTCTTTCTTTCTTTCTTTCTTTTAAGAATCCATATAATTATTGGAAGTGGTGGCTTCTCGGGTCAAAATGTTTCATTACTACTTCATATTGGGAGTGAGGAGTCATATATATCATTCAGTGATACAAAAATTACAAATACCTTCCAATTCAAAATAATGTCCTGAGCATACAGGCTTAATCTATCTTCCTATTCTCCTTAGGAAGAAAATGTCAAAACTGAAATGTCAGAAAAAAAGGTACAAGAGAAAGAACAATTTTATGACAGTGCTGAAATATAGGGAAGAGCAGACAGAAAAATTGGGAAGGTAACTGAAAAATAGAGAGCAACTTTGATCTGATTATAATAATGATGATAATATGTATTTGAACAATGAGAGGAGCCAACACTTGTAGAGCACATGGTATATGCCAAGTACTATACATATTAACTAAGATTAAGTTAATAACAACTTTTTGAGGTAGGTAAAATTTCCCTCATTTTAAAGTTGAGGAACCAAGGGCATAAGAAAGGTTAAACGACTTTAAAAACAGTAATGATGAAGATCAAGAGGAAGGTTACAGCTCAGCTATGCTTGTTTTTTTCCCTTCCTTGTCACTCACATTTAATGTTCCAGGAAGTCCTATTTGTTCTACTCTAGAATATCTATGTCTAAACTCACTCTATTTCTTGCCCTCTGCAATGCCACTCTTCCTGACTTTTATTGCTTGAATAAGCTAATGGAAGAGCATCCTACCTGATCTCCCTGCTTTATTCTTATTCCCTGAAAATCCAATCTCCATAAAACAGCCAGAGATATATTTTTAGGACATAATTCAGGTTGTACCTACCCCCTCCCCCTAAAAATCCGTTGATAGATTCCTCTTGCGTTTAGAATGAAATCAGTGCATTACCATGCCCTAATATATTTGACCTATGTTGAATTTTTTCATTTTATCCAATGCCATCTTAACTCTTTTTCCTTAAGCTTTTATTTCATAAGCCTCATATTACTTTCAAGAATATTCCCTGTGGGGGCGCCTGGGTGGCTCAGTCGTTAAGTGTCTGCCTTTGGCTCTTGTCATGATCCCTGGGATTGAGCCTTGCATTGGGCTCTGTCTGGAAAGACCCTCTATTCAACTATTCACATTCTTGATTTCATCTTATATTTCAGGTTTTAACCCAAAAGTTATCTCCTTGTCTGACAGCCCTACCTAAGTATGTCCTCTTGAGAGTTTTGCCACTATCTCTAATTGCTCACATGATTAATCAAAACCTATTAATGTTTTGTTTACTTGTTTCTCATCTGTCTCCCCTACAATAATTTCATCTCCCAAGGACAAGGATTTTATCTCCTTCTCTTTCTCTCCAGCCCTTAGCGCAGTGTTGGTTTCAATGAATACACAATAAATATTTATCAAATGTAAAAATACTTTGGGAAACAGAACTATTCTTCCCAGAAGAATCTTGGAGAAGTTAACACATTGAAAGGGGTCCTCTCTCATACTGTGGTGGGAGCTTTGTAATTAGAAGTAATTTGGGCAGAGTAGCATTCATTAACAGGTCATGTAAAATGCTCTGTAAAGCAATGCAGTACTGGGAGGAGGAGAATTCTCTCTTATCATAAGGAAGCCAATGAGATTAGCACAGAAGAAGGAACAAGGTGGCTTGAATTAAAGAAGCAGAAATTTTTGTTGTATACTACATGTGAATTTTCCAAAGGAGATTTATCTTTTTGGCAAAATGCTTGATTTTAGAAACTCTCAGAAAAACTGGCCACATTGCTGTGTGAAAGTTCTGCCCCATGGTCCTTAGGGAATGAACCTACTCCTTCCTGTGTACCTGCTTGTGTATGTTTGTGTGTGCAAGTATAAGTGTGTAAGTACATGTAATTGTGTAAAGTACATAGGCACCTAGAGCTGAGATTGCAAGGAAGAGCATTCACTGTGCTCCATTACAATGAATGCCCTCCTCTATCTGAAATGGCAGAACTGGGTGAGTGTACACATCAGTGGGACTCATGATATTCAGAGAACTGTTTTGGCCTTGGAGTTTTCAAGAACCAGAGGTTAGATGAGAAGAAAAAAAGAAAAAAAATGCTAGAAAGCAAAAAGAAGGGGAAACTTAGAAGGATTAAAGGAGAATGGAGAATAGTTAGGAAATGAGTGTCTTCATGAGATGCTCCTGTAAACCAGAGGGATTTCCAAGAGGTACATCACTTTGTTCTCTCAGGTCCTAGGTCATGAGCCTCACGCTGTCCAAGGCAGAGTAGGCAAACCAGTTGTAGTACCTACAGGTGCTGTAGGTACCGGTACTGTAGTTACAGGTACAGGTACCTGTAGGTACTACAACTGGTTTGCCTACTCTGCCTTCTTGCCCCTACTCCTGCACACCTTCTGCTTTGGAATACACATCAAGCTTTCCAATGATGAGCTAGTTACATTTTTACAAGCATCCAGAGAGCATTCAAACTGGAGAAATGCAACCCAGGCAGTGGTCAGAATAGTTAGGAATTAGCTCCTGAGCATTGGCAGAATCCTTGTCATGGACAACTGTACACAGATAATGCCCAGCTTTAAAAACAAGATCATCTGCTTCCCTCTCCTATCCACTTTCTTCTTCCTAAAGCTGTTAGTGACACGTATGAAACATATAAGAAGGAGACAAAACACTTTCATAATTCAAGGACCACCTGCTAAACAGCCAATGAACCATGTTCCATCCCTCTCTAAGCACACTGAATGTAGAGGCTGCCCCTTTACCAAGGCAATAAGAGTTTCCTAAATAAATACCTCTCTGAGAAGAACCTATAGCATGGGATTTAAGGACTAAACAAAAGCAAAGCAAATACCAAATATGCTAGAATTCCACAAAAAAACAAAGCATTTTACCCTGAGAAAAGATTGTCCCTAAGTTGACCGTTAAGGCAAACCCAATGTTGCCTGAGTACTCTCCACCAATGCAGCTTAGGAGAGCCACTTGCCTGAATATATCTGGGTCACTTAGAAAGACTTTACAGTTAGCATTCTTATGTCAGGAGGGCTGTTGCAGAAACCAGCTTCACAACTACCAAGACAACACAGACCTATAATAATCAACATGGTGCTTCATTTGTCAATAAGATCAGAGAAGTTCAGGACCACCATATAATTTAGGGGAAAAAAATGAAAGAGTAGAGCTAACATGAATAAACAGAACAAGAACAAAGAAATATTAAAAATTCACATCTCTTAAAATTGGCTTTAAAAGTAAATACCTTGGGGCACCTGGGTGGCTCAGTGGATTAAAGCCTCCGCCTTTGGCTCAGGTCATGATCCCAGGGTCCTTGGATCAAGCCCTACAATGGGCTCTCTGCTCAGCAGGGAGCCTGCTCCCCCACCCCCACCGCCTGCCTCTCTGCCTACTTGTGATCTTTGTCTGTCAAATCGATAAATAAAATCTTTAAAAAAAAAGTAGATATCCTAATTACAAATCATCATTAATATTTTTATTGGCCATGGTGATTAATTTAGGAAGAGACACATGTTTCAGGCCAATCCCCCCCCCCCAAAAATACCAAAAAACACCCACAAAACCTTCTAGAGACCTTACCTGGAGCTACTGGAGAAAAAAAAAGGGGGGGGTGGAGGGGTCATTTCTGAGTTAACAAGTTCTAAGGACATGTAAACCTTAAAAGTCTGGGGACCGTATTTTCTGGATTAAAAAAAAAAAAAAGAAAACTTGCCTGGTAGTGAGGACAAAGAGGAATAAAGTGGAGTCTAACAATGAGTTGAGAGTGGAAAAATCTTGATGACATGGTTTCGACTGAGGAGTATAATCGTCCTGAGTGAGACTTTTCAGGGATAGTCAATATGAGTACTGCAGGAGATGATAGGGATTGAACTACTTTGTTTGTTTGTTTGTTTCCCTAGATTTTATTTATTTGAGAGAGGAAGGGAGCACGTGTGCATGAGCAGGAGGAGGGGCAGAGGGAGAAGCGGATCCCCCCACTGAGCAGGGAGCCCAAGGTAGGGCTCAAACCCAGGTCCCAGAGATCACAACCTGAGTCAAAGGCAGACGATTAACCAACTGAGCCACCCAGTTGCCCTGGGATTGAACTAGTTTTAATCAGGTTTCTGTTACTTGTTACAAAAATAGATCCTGTTATTGAAATATCCCTTTATTGCAGAGGCTGTTTCCAACCAACCTTGATGAACAGCCTCCCACACTTCCATTCTCTGTGCCCCTCAATCTGTTATATCCTTTGTAGAACTTACCTTTGGTTATTGACTGTGTCTTCCCACTAGAATGTGAGCCCAATAATGGAGGTGATCACATCTGGTTAGTCTTGCTGTGCCCTAGGTACCTAGAGCAGTGTTCAGCTCCTGCAGGGAGTCTGAAGAATAGGTCAAATAAACTGTTCTCTTGGGTCCACAGAACTTATTTATAGGAATTGCGGTATACGTTTCCAAGGCAGAAAACTTGGGATTTTAGAAAAGTTCCATAATGTGTCCAGGGTTACACAAGAGCACATTGTATATTCAGAATTAGAATCTGGGTTTCTGGGTGCCAAGGACAACATACTTCTCCTGTTCCACACCTGTGCAAAACAGACACACTAGATTCATAAGTTGGGGTAAATTTATGAATTGAAAAAAAAAAGAAAAATTTAAAGGGGGTTTATTGAATGAGAAGATTTCTTACATTCAAAAAGGCAGTGTTGCTTTAGATTTAATTACATTTTACCAGAAGATAAGAATTATTTCTTCTTGAGTGATGACCCTGATCAACCCTTTTTAGAACCACGTTGTTCCCCACTACAACAATGCCCTTACATCTTCAGTGCTCACCAGTGCCCCCCAAATCAAAAAGATTAATTTAAATTGCTTTTATTAATGATAGATGAGTGCAGAATAACATTATGTGGCTTCTAAATCAGTACTAAAAATTAAAAATGAGGTGTGAAAGGAAAATAGAAGGAGACAAGAAATAAATTGGTATGAGAAGGTTAAGGCTAACAGCCTTATTTTTTGTCAGTGGCACCATGTCCCATTTTTAGGAGACCCCAGAAACTGGTATTGTCCTTCCAAATTACATTTTTTAAACAAATAAATAATAAAACATAGATTACATGTAATGAAAGTTCAGGATTATTTTTTGACTTTAAACTTTGTCAGGATTGTAAATTTTAATTTACTTCCTTCTACCTCAAATATTAACTACCACTGTTTTTTGTTGTCAAAATAAAACAAAGAGTGTGTATTTAATCTAAATTTTGCTAGCTTATTATTTCTATGAAATATAACATTTAATGAGCACACAACACAGCACATGCCACCTAAAAAAGGTTTGAAAACCATTGATCTGGTCCCATTTCCTCCATTTAAAGATGACAGCAGTGAACCTAGGGAAGCTGTGTGACTTGTCCATGTCACACTTGTCCATGTCACATGTTGGTGAGGAGGTGGACCTTTACCTGAGCTCTGTAGCATCGTATCTAGTTGTTTTCTTACTCAATCAGGCTACAGCCTTAGTTTCTTACTTTTTGAGGTTGAAAAAAAAAGAGATTTGAGTCATGCCCACTTGGTAAGGTTCAAAGAATTGAATACCCACTCCTGTTCTTAAGTAGGTCTCTTATTACTGAATAGTAAAGTCAGCACTTGAGCTTTGCCTATAAAATAAACCATCAAGTAGGTACAACTGAGGACCAAGGGTCTTGATAGCCTCCAACACTGGAGTCACCTTGTCTTTACTTATTTTTTATTTTTTTTTAACTTTTTAAAGATTTACTTATTTATTTTGGAGGCAGAGTGCACACAAGCCCATGTCAGGGGGCAGGGGGAGGAGGGCTGGCAGGAGAGAGTCTTAAGCAGACTCGGGTAGAGCCCGACCCGAGCCCACAACCTGAGCCAAAACCAGGAGTGGGGCTCTTCATGGACTATCCCACCCGGGGGTATACCAAGTCACCTTGTCTTGAAGACTAAGTAGAAGTGGTTTGAACTTGAATATCACCTGTACTAGAGACTAACTCCAGGGATTTATTTTTCTTTTTGTGCTCCTCTCTATCTCAATCCTCCAAATCACCTGTGAAACATAAATCACCATAAATCTTTAATTCAGTTCCTTGAACATGATGCTATTGACCCAACAGAAAATTTATATTATTTTCCTAGCAGTCAGAGTGACCACAGTTTTAAATAATAGCTGTTTTTCCATTTCCTGTGTTAACAAAGTAATTCTTAAAGACTTTGTTGTCTCTGTCTGCTTTTTGCCCCCACCTCTCTATCTTGCCCCCTCAGTACAGGAAAGTGCTTTCATCCCATGGGATATTTATTTTGAAATATGGATCAGGGTTTTAATTTAAAAGAGTAAAGCCAGACAAGTAGAGGTAGATTCGGGTCATGTTAGGGGCTGTTTAATTTAAAGCTTTGGACTCTTCTATGATCTGGAGTTCCTAATAAATACATTTATTATATATTTTCATATAAATTTTATTTACAATGTACTATTTCTAAATGGCAACTTCCCAACCATAGTAATCTATCTACTTTATCAGGAATGACTCCAAGAGAAGTTCAAGCATGTCCATGGTCAGGTTAATAAAAACATGAAATTGAATTTCTCCTTGGGATTAGATCTTCTCTGGAAAGTAAATTTTCTTTTAAAGTTGTAAAGAGACTGAAGAAATTTTAAATTTTTTAATGCTCTAATGATTTTCAGGATTTATCCCATTACAGGGTAACAAATCTTCCTTAACTGTAACCCTTCAGCCATGTTGAATTCTGCTTCAGGTTCAACTATATCATTGTTGTGTGACTTTAGGCAGCCCATTTAACCTATTATGATCACAGTTTCCTCATCTGTAAAATTAAAGGTTTGGAGGAAATGACCCTAAGCTCTGCTCTAGCTATAGAAAGTTGATGATTATAATTTATTTGTCATTCCCCCCCTTTTTTTCCCCTCACAGTGTTTACCCTGTTACTAACTTCTGAGGTTTTGTAGTTGAAAACCCATTGAAATATTTCACAATAGCACATTACAGCTTACAGAAATCTTCAAATGCTATTTAATATTTGTAGCAACTGTGAAACAGAGAAAAACACTGTAACGTTTCAAATAGAAAATTGGTACTGAAGCAATTGGTAGATTTATAAGAACTCCTGTAACAAGCTAGTCAGTGCCAAAGCTTCAACTCCATGCCTGGTCTGCTGATGCATTCAGTACCCCTTCCAAAACCTTATTTATTAACTCTCCAACCTACGTAGACTATCCTGAAGCATACAATGTGCCTCTATAATCCAGGGTGGGAGAGAAACAAACAAGTGGCTTCCGTGCATGGAGGACACTATCACAGGCACTACAGCAGGTGCTGTGGGGCTGCAGAGGAGATAAGCTACCCTGGCATTGACAGAGTCATTGAAGAGAGATGTTTAGTAGGAAATCAAGAGGCTGATGATATGACCAAGAAAGTGTGTGCTCGGTCTAGAGATCAGCAGACATGAGAGGGGTAAGAGCTAAATCCTGGGAAGGCAGGTGTTTTCCTGTGTCTGGAGGGCAGAGGGTACCTGTGGCACAGTGGTATGACATAAATCCAGAGAGGTCTTCTCGGATAGGATAAAAATCCATTTGTAGCCTGCTAAGGAAGGTTATGAATATCACTGAGTACATTAAAATTTTTCAGGAGAATGTTGACAGTGACAGGTTTATATTTTAGGAAGGACCCTTTGGTGGTGGAGTGAATGAATGAAGGAAAGTACTGGTTCAAACCTCAGACACAGACTCGTTAGAAATTATCACAACTTTTAACAAAATATGC
>PISX010020748.1:13424-35176 GCA_004024625.1 Mellivora capensis | reverse complement strand
TGGCCCGTGGGTGTTGGACCCCAGCAGATGTCCTTGGCTGTTGGAGACCCCACAGCCATAGACACCTCTGGTCCCTGGACTTGCCCAATGCAGGGCCTGGAAAGGACGCGGGAGTATCCCTATCCTGCTGTCCCAAGTGCTCGCAGAGCAAGCTGGTGGCCTGGGGCCTCTCGCTGTGGCCTGTGTCCCGGGGGGGGGGACGGGACATCGATCTTTAAACTGAAGACTGCACTGTGGGCAGCAGAGGGGCCCCGTGCCTCCCGTGGGCCGGCACCAGGGCCTCGGTGCTCTCGCCCCCAACGGTGTCTCTGTTTCCTCCCGCAGATGTGGTGAACCTGGATCTCAAGTCTACGCTAAGGGTCCTGTACAACCTGTTCACCAAGTACAAGGACCTGGAGTGAGAGCCGCAAGCAGCGGGGACTCTGCAGGGCGGGGGGAGGCCAGCCCACCGAGGTCCCCACCCCCTCCCCCACGCCGCCCGGCCACCTCTGGCTGTGGCTCTTCAGCTCCCTCATGTCACGCACAGTGGGCAGGATCCTTTGAAAGGCAGGGTTCTGCACCCCAGTGCTGGGGTGTGGTGCCACCGGTGCTGAGGCATTTGTCGGCCCTGATCCCCCCAGCATCCCCCACCCTGTGGTTGGGGGAGGGGCGCGCCCTCCAGGCCTTTCCATGGAGCAGTTCATGGCCAGGCCACGGCCACAGGCGATCCGAACGGCACCGACAGCTCCGCGGGAGCTGGGGGTCAGTCTGGCTGTGGCGGGGGGCTCTCCTGGGAAGCCAGACCTTTTTTAGTAGAAAGCGTTTTGTAGTTTTAAAAACTTCCCTCTAACGTCCCAGAGGCCTTTGAGGGCCAGCCGCGTTCCTCTTCTTGACCAGCCAGTGTTCCTCACTTACTTTTTGCACAGACATCCAAGATCCGAGTGACCCTCAGTGGCCCCCACACGGGAGGTGGGATTTGGGGAAGCCGTGTCTGATTTTTTTTTTTTTTCGTGAGAGCCAAGTGGGCTCCGTTAGGAGCTAGGCCTAAAGTGTTGCTTGATACATCTTAGAGGCCCTATTTGGGAGTAGATGCATTTTTAAGCCTTTAGAAAGTGGGGTCTCTCAGTTTGTGAGGGCCGCCATCCCAGAGCGCCACAGGCGGGGGCTTAGACAAGGAAGCTCCCAGGCCGAAAATCCAGCATCAAGGCAGGGCTGGCCCCTCCTAAGGGCCCTCTCCTGGCTTGCTGCTGGCTGTCCCTTCCCGGGGTCCTCAGGTGGTCCTCCCTCTGCACCTGTCTGCGGCCTCACCTCTCCTTACAAGGACGCCCGTCCTAATGGATGAGGGCCGCCCCTGTGACCTCGTTGTAACGTACCGATCTCTGCAAAGACCCCGTCTCCAAATAACAGTGGCATTCTGGGCATTCTGGCTTCAGCATATGGATTCTGGGGGACGCAGTCCAGGCCTTACTGGGGGGATATGAAGAATTCATCCCTTCCCCAGTGTGGCTTTCTGGAACCCTGCTGGCACCTCCTGATGGGCGCCCTCGAAAGTTCGCCCCCTCCCCCGCTCCCCTTGGGGGGGTCTGCCCTGTGTCACCCCACCCCCAAGGCCACCCCCTCATGGCAGCCTCCTTCTGGGCCCTCAGCATCGGCTACCAAGCAGGACAGGCCTCTCTCATCTCCGATTTTCACCTTCCTGCTGTCGATCGGAGCGGTTGCCCCCGTTGTTAATACTAAGTCTGGACGCCGGCGCTCCTAACTCAGGAAACACCAGCCTCGCCCGTCTCCGCTCTGCCCCTGCGAGGCTGGCGGTAGTTTCCAAAGAGCCGTTCTGACGGAGGTGGTTTCCCAGCAGGAGAAAGAAATAATTAAAACAGTATCACGGTGTCTCCTGTGGGCTGCGGCGGCATTAAAGGGCCACACCGACAGGCTGGAATGTTCCGTGCCGACTTCATCACACGCGAAGGATCCCAGCCGGGCGGGAGCCGTGGAGCCCGGTTCCGCCCCCCCCCACCCGCTGTCACAGGCCGGCCTGGCAGGGCTGTGCCCAACCCTGGGAGCCCCCCGGGGCTGAAGGAGGGGAGACTGGCATTTGGAAAGAACTTAGCCTCAGGGGGAGTTTCAGTGCAGGGGGAAGTTCCAGCAGGGTCCACGCCCGGAGGGGAAGGCAGTGGTCCTGGGGGGCAGGGAGCATGTGTCAAGCCCTCTGTATTTCTGGTCGCAGAGTAAAAGGGATCCCAAGACACAGGCCACCTGTGAGCAGGCGCCTTTGTCCAGGCCCACTGTCCAAGGCCAAGGTTCCAGCAAAGCGGGTGATGTGTTGTCCAAGCTGCCTTTATTCACGTTGGTTCCTGGAGCTCTACGTGTCTCATTCCCCTCCCCCGCCTTCACTCTCCGCTCTGAACCAGAGCTCAGCGCCAGGCCTAGGCATTCGCGTGGGGGTGCAGTTGTGAGGTGGAGGGCAGGGTCGACGCTGGGGGTGGCCTCTCCTCCTAGGATCAGCGCCCCTCCCCCCGGCTTAGTGACCATGGCTATGAGTTGTGGGCTCTGTGACGCTGGGGCGTCTTCTTGGGGAAACTTGCGCAGCGGAAGCCGCTTTCCTTAATCTCAGAAAGTTCTAGAAGTCTTCCTCCTCGATTGACCCACCTTTCCAGTGCTTTGTTTTTTGGTCGGGTGGGGACCCTCCCCATGAACTAAGCAGAAGTGAGATCATTTGCACCTGAGCGGCTGTGGCTCAGGGTCTTCGGGGCCCGAGTGAGGGCCCAGGCCAGGGCCGTGAGATGGTCTCCTTTTATCCTTCTCGGAGCGGCTGTTTGGGGCCCCCGCTGGCCAAAGGGTCTTCTGCACACATTAGGAGCCCTAATGTCCTCACTGGATGTGACAAAGAGCTGTGTTTAAAGGCACTGAAAGCCTTTCTCGCCCCCTTTCGCGTGCCCGTGTTTCATTGTGTTTTTAACTGTTCTAAGCAGTGTCGCCTTTGGATGTTGGATGTCCAATAAAAGTCGGTAAACCCCGGGCTGTGTTGCCAGCGCCGCCCTCCTGGCTCCTCCGCTGTGCTGTGGGCCCTGCCGTGAACCTGACCTCCTGGGAGCCAGAGCCTGGGGCTGGGAAGTGCCGGGCGGGGCCAGCCACGTGCTCTTACTTATTCCAATAAAGACCTGAGCGTGCGCCACGCGCTGCTTCCATCTGGTTCTGCTTCCACGCGCTTCATGGCCTCTGGTCGTGCCTGCCTGGTGCTTGGGCCCAGGAGCTCCCGGTCAGCCGGTGCGCGGCCCTGTGTGGGGAGGCAGCCCCGCGTGGGTGGAGGCATTGCTGGGCGGGAGCCTCGGGGAAGAGGGGACAGAGTCACAGCCGCAGGTGAGTCACAGTGAATCGCCGAGCTGGGCGAGTCGGCCTAGTTCCCCGGTCCAAAGTGGCAGCAGCTAGACAGGGCCGCTCCGGGGGGGATGGGGTGCTCCTTGCACTGCAGGGCGAGGGGCCTGGGTGACCCTCGAGGGTGGTCGTGCTGTAAACCTTCCCTGCAGAAGTCACGGGTGCGGGGAGTGTTCAGGGGCCTCGAACTTCCTTCGACGCAGCATTAAAATTGTCACTATTCTAGTACCACTGAGCGCGGCCTCAGTGCTCTCCAAATGCTAAGGCGCTCAGACCGCTGCTGGGAAGGGCCTGGCTTCGGAGGGACACCCGGTCCAAAGCCCGTGCGACCGCTGGCCAGTCCCTTCTCCCGCACTTTCCACAGTGGAACTTTCCACTGTGGAAAGATCCCTCCGGTTTCCCTCAGCAGATCCATCGTCCCTCCCTCACTTAAGATCTGCCTCCTCGCCTGGCTTCTGCTCAGATTTGGCCGGTGGGAGGAGGCCCTGGCAGGAAGGAGAGTGGGGGTGGGGGGTGTGCGTGAGGTCAGGGTGTTTGTTGCCCCTCTGTGGGGCCACCGTGGGTCGGCGGGCCCCCCTCTGCCACAGCCCCCGGCTGGCGGCCGGCTCAGAGCTCCGGCGGACTCCTTCTGGGCCCGTTGTCCTCCCTGGGCTCTGCCCTGTCGGGCTTTAGGGTTGCGACAGCTCCCTCGTGCTGCCAGTCCCGGGGGCGGTGGTGGGGACGAGGGCAGCAGCGTCTCTTCTGGGTTCTCGTAAACCGGCCTCGACTATGCTTTACTAACCACTCCTCAGCTTCCCCATTCAGACGGGCCCTCCCTGCGGGGACTTGGCTGCGCACCGACCCCCGGGGCCGCGCCGGGCCCAGTGGCTTCCCTCCCTGCTGCGCCACAAACCCCGGGCTCGCACGGCGCCATCGGGATGGCAGAAACGGAATCCGGACCGTCTGTGTCGTCCTCTGTCAGCGGGGAAGACAGCAGCACCTGCCCCGCAGGCTGCCCCCGGGAGACTTAAAGCCCTTAGAACTATGTTTCGTCATCAGTTACTCAATAAATATTAGCGGTCATAATCGCTCATGCTTCCTGTCATTTTTTAAGTTCTTGTGAACGATGCTGTTTTCCTGCTCACATGCGCCCTTGTTCCTGCTTCCCACCTTCTCTGCCCCTTTCCGGCCCGGTCTGTCAGCAGAAACGGGGGCTTGGCGTCCCGGTCCCTCAGCATGGTCGCTGCTGCCATAAATATTTGGTTTCATCCTGGCTCGTGACGATTCACGTGCAGGACCCCAGCTCGGGTCTGAGCGGATCGCCGACTCTCCTGCCATCCTGGGCCTCTCCTCAAACTGCATAACACCGTTGCACGCACCCTTCCCTCCACCTGGAACATTCGCACACGTCTGTAGCGGGCAAACTCTTACTCATCCATCGAGCCCCACTTCTCCTCCGGAAGAACGTCGCCCCCTACGCGACAGCAGTCAGCAGCGTCCATCAAGTCTGCTTGGCGTCAGGCCTTGTTCTAGGGACTGGGACACAGAAGACCTCCAGACCTGTGGTAAAGAATCCTACAGATGTCCTCTTTTAGATGAGGCAGTTTGGGAAGGCTTCCTGAAGGAAGAGGCATTTAAGGTGATAATAAGGATGAGGACTTAGCCCCTTTAAAAGCTGGGGCAAGGGCTTCTAGGCAGAGGAGACAGGCATTCGGGAAGCAGAAAGGTGGTCAGCGTGGCTGGGAGCTTTAGCAATGGGAGTGGTCTAGCCGGCAGGTCCATCAGGACACGTGCTGGGCTGTGCGGAGTAGATTTTATTTTAAGAATAACGGGATGCCATTGCTGAAGGGTCTGGGACGGGAGCATCCCGGGCAGGGGTTGGGGTGTGAGGGACTGGCTGTGGGAGTCGAGCAAGAAGGCTCCTATGTGGTCCAGGCCGGAGAAAGAGTGTGAGAGGGGCTGGCTGGGGTGGGAGTGGAGGGATGGCTTGAGGCAGGGCTCACAGTTCGCTGGTGGCGGGGATGTGTGGTCTGTGGCCTCAGCAGCCGGCTGGCACTGGCTCGGAGATGGAGAGGCCGGGAGGGACTGGCTTGGGTCGCGTGCTGGGGAGGGGAGAGGGAGAGAGGGAAGAAATCGAAGATCTGAGCTGGCTTCGAGGCATCTGAGGGCCGGCAGGTGTGGCTGGGTGTTCGGGGCTCCGGGGACGGGGCTTTCTGGTGGGGCCGTGGAGGCAGCAGGCCCCGCGGTGCAGCGAGGAGGAAGCTCCGAGCCGACACCGCCAGGCAGGCCCAGCGGAAGCCACAGGCCTGGAGGAAGTGAGCCGCGCGCGTGGCCCCTGCCTTCCCCGGCCCCGCCAGCCCCCCACGGCTGGGACTGAGCTTTTACTGGGAAGCCAGTGATCACGAGCTCCGAGACCTTCACCTCCTGGTGTGGAAGAGGCTGCCGGGTGAGTCGTCCTGGCGTCTGAGCTCATGGGAGCCCTCGGCTCCGGGCTTTCTGCCTCTCCAATGCCTGGGAGCCAGAGCTCAGCGAGGGAGGCCTCCTGGGGGCTTGTGGAAACGACCCCAGAGAGCACAGCCTCAGCTGAGGCCACACAGGGAGGGAGTCGGGCCGGGCCCCTCTGGCCCCAGGCTTAGCAGGGACCATTTTTCCTTCCTGGGGCCGGACAGGCAGACGGGTACCATCCCCTTGTGTGGCCCGGCGGGCGACCTCCCTTCTCACCTGCCCCCCCCCCCCCACCCCGAGCTTCCCCCCGGCATGCGGGGAAGAGAGACCTCCCAGTTTCAGATGAAGGAACTGAGGCCCAGGGCAGGGAGGGGCTGCCCAGGACGGGAAATGGCTTGAGGCCATCCCAGCTCTACGCCCACTCCACGGCCTTCCGTGGGCTCGGCCCTATCTTGTAAAGATTTTTAGGACCAGAAATGGAGGGGATGTGTGCAAAGTCACACAACGAGAATGAGCCTGGAACCTGGGCCGTCGAACCCCCAGGCAAGGCTCTTTCCTCTTCCCTGGCCGCGTCCTTTGGACGAATCCTGTCCAGATGGAGGCTGGGATGTTGAGGGGGTGGGGCTGGCCCCACGGCTGTGTTCTCCCCCATCCTCGTCTCAGGGCAGGACGGAACCAGCAGTGGCCTGGTCCCTGGGCTGGCCGCTCGGGGGTGGGGATGTTGTAGCCCCTGGGAAGGTCCCCATCTTTGGGAGCCTCCCCGGGGGCTGGAGCTGCCCACCATTCTGAGGGAGGACACCCTGGCCCCAGTGTCTGTTCGGGACCAGAAATGCTGGGGAAGACGCAGGCCGAAGGGCGGGGAGATGCTGGGGGCTGAGCAGGAGAGGAAGTGAGCCCCGGGGAACAGGAAGGAGGTCAGGGGCGGCTTCTGGACCAGCCCCATCCTGCAGGGGGTGAGCCCGGCCCCCTGCCCTTAATGAACATGCAGAGGGGGGCAGTGCCCACCCTGTGAATGTGGCCCCCCCATGCTGGTAGGAGCAATGAGACCCCCCAAACCACAGAGAGGCCTGGACAGGCGGGGCCGGGCCGCCCTCTGCAAGCCAGGCCTACGCAGACAGCACAGGAGTCAGGTGACGGCGGGTGAGCTCAGTTCGCTCATTCACGCTGTGCCCCCCTGTCTCAGGCTCAGGGACCCGGAAGAATTGGCCCCATGCCTACTTCTCATCGGGGGACCTGTCCCCTTGCCTAGGCAGCCCTCACCCTCTCTCCCTGGGCCTCAGGGTCGGGAAGAAATGACTCACAGAAGGAGTGTGGGGCTCCTTGGACCTGATGCCCTCTATTCCCCGCACCCCCAGGGCCAGCAAGGGGCAAATGGAGTCGGAGTCCTTCTACAACCTGCTGCAGCTCCCCAAGGTGACGGGCCCGCCGGTGGAGGAGGAGCTCCCACAAGGTGCCATGCCCACGTGGGGCTGGGGGGCCGGCCAGGGCGGGGACGGCGAGGGTCTGCACAGCAGGACCCAAACATGCAGCCCTGGGCGCTGCCCCCGGAATCTCCCACCCAGGGGACAGTCGGAAAGGACAGGTCAGGTGCCCCAGGCCGTCCTCACCCTGTCACAGGAAAGAAGCAACATGGGAAGCTATCCCAAAAGGTCCCGCTCAGCAGGGGCTTTAGGCGAGCTTTCTAGAATTTATGTCGCCTTTCAAACATAAGTATGAGCACGGAGAGAAAGAGTGAAATGATTAAAGAGCAGGTCGTGACTTGATCTAGGTGCTCTGAAGACAGCCTTTCGAGATAGGCGGGGCTGCGGAGTGACCCTGGGGCGGTGAGTGACACCCCGGGACCCCGGGGCGGGGGTGACCAGTGTCAAGGGCTGACGTCCCGAGCTGTCCAGCTGTCCAGGGCTTTCTGTTTGTAGAGGGTTTGAGGCTGGAAAGCATCAGGAGAAAAACTGCTGCTAGCGGTAGGCCTTAGTGATTTGAAAAAATATTTGTTTTTTGTTTTACAGTTAATTTAGAAATACTTGAAGCACTAGTAGGCAGAGTTGGAACGTGGGATGATTCAGAGCAGCAGGAAACCTGCTCCGGGAAGGGGTGGGGGGCCGCCACCAGAGCCATCCAGCCACCCACTCCCCAGGCGTGGGTCCAGAGCCTGCCGGCGCCCAGCGGGTTAGGTCTCCCTCTTTCTTGTCAGGAGACACGGGGTTGGGTAGTCCTTGAAGGTTTCCAGAACATCTAGAAAAAGTCTCCAGCTGCATCCTATGAAGACGGAGGCATTTCATTTTGTCCCCACATGGTGACTCAGTTTCCCCCATGTTCCCTGAGACTAGATGATCCTCTCGGCCCTGACATGTGTGGGTCCCATGAGTCCAAAATGTCAGGAAGCTGCCAGCCGGGGTCCCGGGGCTCAGGGAGTCAGCCGGGTTGGCCTCGGTGTCCTGCCCACACCAGGGAGCCAGACAGACGCAATCGGAGTCCGCCTCGGCCCCTCGGTGCCCGGTCCCTGCTTGCGTGAGCCCCGCGTCTTCTTAAGGGAGTGGGTACAACTGCCAGATAAAACACAGGAGGCCGAGTTAAATGTGAATTTCAAGCAAGAAATAGTTTTTCATGTGAAGTATGTCCCCAAAATATAAATATTGTGCCCGAGGATGAGCGGGTACTCAGGAGGGAAATGAACGGGAAGGGCGTTTGGGGTGTGGTGGGGCAGGTGGGCTAAGGAAGGGGCATGGGGGGTGAGGCGTGTCTGGGGAATCCAAGTCACTCTGGACGTTTGATGCTCAGGATGTGTGTGCGCATGTGTGTGCACATACGTGTGTGCGTGTGTGTGTCCACGTGTGCATGGGTGTGTGTACGCGTGAAGCAAGAGGACCAAATTTGCCTCGTGTCAAGGTGCCTGCCTCAGGTGACCTGCAGGGAGAGAGCTGCCCAGCCCCCTGCAGGGTCCCCACACGGGTGTCATGCTCTCCTCTGCTTCCAGGAGAAAAGAAGAAATACCTGCCCTCCACTTCCCGGCAGGATCCCAAATTTGAGGAACTGCAAAAGGTACGGCAGCTTCCTGTGGTCTCTCTCCTCGGTGGTGGTCTTTTCGTCTTCTTGGGGTGGGGACAGTGGGCCACCCCTCCCCTGTCTGGCCTCAGGCCAGCCGGTGGGGATCCTGCAGGTCCCTGGCAGACCTGCTGAATGACCACATGAAAGAACATTCATGGAGCACCGACAGTGTGCCTTTACCTAGATGATCCCAATAAGCCCCATGATGGTCAAGAGGGACCTGCTGTTTTGTATCCCATGGAGGGGATAATGAGGCTCAGAGGGGTCACCTGACCTGTGGGGGACACATGGCTGGCCAGGGGCTGACCAGAGCTGGAGTCTGACCCAGGCTCAAAATCTTGTGCCCTTTCACCTGTTTAGGGCCATGGAGAGCTGGCAAAATGGGCAGAAAAGGGTGTGGGTCACCCTCGTCCGCCTGTCTCTCCTTGGCTCAGAGTCTCCTGCTGTGACTGCTGGACCAGCTGAGCGTAGGCAAGCTCAGCTCTCCGTTTTCCTCTGCCTTACTTCTCCAGTCTCCGCATGGCCTTTCTGTTGCCTCCTCCAGGGAGGCCTCCTGGCCTGTACCACCTCCCACCCCCAGATTGTGCCAATCCCCATCCTTCCTTTCTGCGTCCTGTTCCCTCGCTCCCTCCATCCCCCCTTTCCCACCATCAGGCATTGGGACCCAGGGTAGGACCAGCACGGTCCCTCTGGAAAACCTGACAGGGCACTGACACATCTTAATTTGGGCCCCTCCGAGAGCTGATCCTGAGATAAGGGTTTGGGTGCAAGTAGTGAGTCGGGAGGTTAAGAGCAGGAGATAAGGAAAGCAAGTGGGGAAGGGAGATGGGGAGGGAGGGGCCACCAGGGCAGGGGTGGCCACCGTGGGAGCTGAAGCCTGCTGGGCCCCTCTGGGAACAGGCTGGAGTAGTACTCCAGCTCTGGAGTAGCACTCCAGCTCTGGAGTAGCTGACGCTGCTCCCTTAAAGGCACAGGGCTCTGCTTCCTGCCTTTCTGGCCTGTTGAGCCCAGGCAGGGTGGGGTAGAGCCTGGGCAGAGCCACAGAGGGGAACAGGGGGTGCCCCGTAGCCAGAAGTCAGGGGGATAGGGTGGGATACTCACAGCCCCCGTGCCGGTGTCCTGGGGCTGCCACCACTAAGTATCAGAAACCACGTGACTTCAAACAAGGGGTTGATGGTCTCCCAGCCTGGAGGCCAGAAGTCCCAAGTGAAGGGGTGGGCAGGGGGTTCCTCCTGGAGGTTCTCAGGGGAAATCCATCCCAGGCCTTTCTCCTGCCATCAGAGATCCGTGACAACCCTTGGTGTCCCTTGGTGTGTAGACGTGCCATCTACTCTTCGCCTCCCTTGTCACGGGGCCTCCTCTGTGTTCCCAGTATTGTGTCTTTCCTCCCCTTCTGAGCTCTCACCAGAATTGCCTGCTTCGTGTCCAGATTTCTACCCACAGCTTTTTCAAGGCAGTTTAGGCTTTTTCTATCAGGGGCTTTCAGAGCTCTTCCCAATTACCCGGTCCCACAACCCCCTCCCCCGTTACAGGTACCCGTGACAGTAGCTTCCCGGCACAGACATCCTGCACGGGACAGAAGACAACCCCACCGTGCCCTGGTCCCTGGGAGCCCAGAGTAGGCCCCTCACTCAGCCTGGGAGAGCAGGGAGGGCTTCCTGGAGGAGGTGACATTTGACCTGGCCTTGAAGGATGGGTAGGAGTTGGCAGGTGGGAGAAGGGCGTTCCAGGACGAGGTTGGACCCGAGCCAGGTGGGGGACCAGGTGAGGAGTGGTCTCAGGTCAGCTGTCCTGTTGGGGTCTTCAGGTGCTGATAGAGTGGATCAATGCCAAGCTCCTCCCCGAGCACATTGTGGTCCGCAGCCTGGAGGAGGACATATTCGATGGGCTCATCCTGCACCATCTTTTCCGTAAGTGGCAGCTCCCAGGGCTGGGGACCCAGCCCCCCATCCTGGCCCGCCCAGGCCCCCGTGGGTGGGCTTCTCACCCACTGAACGTCATGTGTGGAGTGGCTGCTGTTTATGGGCTCCCGGGGTTAACGAAAGAACCCAGGTCCCTGGCCTTGGGCTGCACCTGTTGCCGGAGAAGGCAGGCCAGCAGTGAGATGACCCAGGTGAGTAGAGGTACACTGGGCCCCACCCCGGGGAGGAGGTATCTCAATCTGGAAATGCCTAATGCTCCCCAGGACGCTTTCACTCTCAGGGCTGCCTCTTGCCCTAGGCAGGCCCCCCACCCTGCCCCCAATTACCCTTCCCCTTGCTGTTGAGATGTCAGGTTTGATCCGCACACCTGCCTTCTACACAAAGCTGTGAGGTCCCAGAGGCAGGGGTGGGCCTGATTCTGGTCCTCCACCCCCCTGGGGCCTGGCTCAGCACTGATTGGTCGTGGAGCCCTTTGTAGTTGGCTGCTGAATGATCCCACCAGCCCCTTCCCCCTGCCATGGAGCAGGTGCGGTTCATCTTCAGAGAAAACCCTATCCTGTTAGTGTCCCCATTTTATAGACGAGGAAACAATGGCTTAGTCACTTGTCCAAGGTCTCGGAGTGAAGAAGGTGGGGGAGTCAGGATCTGAGCCTAGGAGTCAAGACCACACTGCCTTGCAGAAAGGAGGTGCACAGAGCTGTGCAGTGGGCTAAGGGAGTGGGGACCAGGTGGTCAAGGGTAAGGGCCAGTGGAGGGCAGCTCAGAGGGTGTGGGCCTGCTCAGGTCACACAGCTAATGGTCGGGGGAGGACCCCGAGTGCCTTCTCCCCGCCCCCCGTCCTCCCCCTCCTTCTGCTACCCTCCACCTCTCCTCTGACACCTTCCTTGGCTCTCCGGCTCTCTCCTGCCCTTAGAGATGCTGACTGGGGTCAAGCTGGAGGTGGAGGAGATGGCTCTGACCGCCCCGAGCCAGAGGCGCAAGCTGGAGGTGGTGCTGGCAGCCATCACCCGCAGCCTGCAGGCGGAGGAAGGACAGCTCAAGTGGAGTGTGGAAAGTAAGTGGGGCCTCGGCTGGGGCGGGGGCGCCTGGGTCCCTTTGCACCAGTGGCCTCTGTTGCCCCAGGTGTGTGCGCACCTGCCTCTGGTATGGGGACACCCCGGGGGCTTGGGAGAAGCAGAAGCATGGCCTCCTGGGCGGAGTTGTGCACCTGCTGGGAGCAGACAGTCCTCTGCACCCCAGAGCACGGCGACGTGGCTGCAACTGAGCGCACCTTTGAGTGGCGAGAACGCAGTCAACGATGCAGCTCCCGTTTGAGTCCCAAGCGCCAAAAGCCCCACTTCTCTTGTCTGATGGGTGCTACCAGTCTCTTTCATTAGTTGATTTAAGTCATACCTGCAGGGTTGGCTTGTGAGAAACGAGCATGAGCCCAGCACCCAGACCCCCTCCCCCAGCCTGGCGGTTCAGTACGATGTTCCCACCATTCAGAGCGCCACATCCCTCCCATTTTCCAGATGAGAACACTGAGGCTGAAAGGGGTTCGGCACCTTCTCCAGGGCTGGGGTTGATGATGGAGCCGTTTTCAAGCCCAGTTTTGGTTGGGTCTCATGCCACTGCCTTGACCATGGCACTTAAAGACTCACTTTCAATGACCAATGTGCATAATGTTGGCCCTGAATTAGGTCACACTCACCTGACTCCAGCAATTCCTCCAGCCTGGGCCCAACTGGAGGGCATCGAGTTGCTCACAACTGTTGGCAGGACTGTGTCCGAAGCCCCATCTGCACGGTGCCTTGTGCCCATGGGCCGCATTCGCAGGGCAGGCTGATGAGGGCAAAGGGTGACTGCTTTGGGTTCACACCTCTGCCTTCCAGAAGGCTGGACACAAAGCTCCTTGGTCTTCAGAGGGTGGTTGTGACAGCAAGGAGACGGCCCCAGCTTTGGGCAGCTCCTCGGTTCTGACCTGTGTCCCCTCCCCTCCCAGCCATCTTCAGAAAGGACCTGCTGGCCACCTTGCATCTGCTCGTGGCCTTGGCCAAGCATTTCCAGCCTGACCTGCCCCTCCCGACCAACGTCCAGGTGGATGTGATCACCATGGAGGTACGAGGGTGGGCCCTGGGGGACCACTGTGTTTTGGCTGAGCATTTTGGGTCCATATCCCCATGCCCTGGGTTGGGGGGTGTGGCATGGGAGGGGCCTGACCCTCCCTTGAGAGAGATCACATCTCTCCAGGACCACCGTGGGGGCTGGGCTGGAGCTGTGGGTGGGAGACGTCAAGTCCAGGGGGCCTGTAAATTGGTCTGCGGGCTGGCTGGTCCTACTTAGCTCAGCGGATAGCGTCTGCCTGGGGCTGTTAGGAAACTCCTGGCTGATGGCAGCCATGTCCTGTGGGCCATAAGTGGTCATCTGCTCGTGGCCTTTCGGGAGCCTTCACAGCCTTGGCCTACATCACGGCAGTGTTGTCCCTTGGTCACTGTGGAGGGCTGTGACCGTGCAAGGGAGCCTTCTCAGGTTTCTCCACCCACGGGGCTCCCTTGCTCTAGCCCACTCACAACTGGCGCTGAGGTTCATGTCCCCAGAACCATGGCTTCTCCCTCAGGCAGACTTTGAGCACCACAAATGGGGCCCACACCTGCTCCAGCTCCCCATTACTCCCTCCCCCACCCTCTGAGTACCTGGTGAGCAATGGCCCTTCCTGTCTTGGAGCTTACCTTTCATTCAGGTGAAATCACTCTTTTCTCAAAACCAGATTAAAATTCTCTACTAAATAGCATCATGACTTGGCTCATATTTCTTATATAAATCAGAGGGAACTTTATTCCTTTACTCCTTCACTTTCTCATTCACTCATTCACTAATCCATGCACCCACCTGTCCACCCACCCATCTACCCACACTTCTACCCATCCATCCATACACCATCCACCTACCTGTTCATCCATCCATCTATCCACCCATCCACCATCCGTCCATCCATCCATCCATCCATTCACCCACCCATCCACCATCCACCCACCCATCCATCATCCATCCATCCATCCACCCACGCATCCATCCATCCATCCATCCACCATCCATCCATCCATCCACCATCCATCCATACACCATCCATCCATCCATCTGTCCATTCACCCATCCATCTGGGATCATTCATTTATTATTCAGATCAACTCATGTTCATTGACTCCATATGAGCCAGGCACTGGGTGAGACTTGGGGGATACCTAGGGAACAAGGCAGACATTGTTCTCCCCATGTCCTCCTGGGGTTCAAGGCTCATAAGAAAGAAAGACAAATGAGCCAGGCCACATGATGAGAGCTTCCAGGAACCACCCTTAGGAGGGGATGAGGTAGACTGAGCTGGATTCCTTGGGGCTGCTTGGGCCACTACAGTCTTCATGGCTGGAGTGGTTCCCTGAGTTTTCTGGGATTACTCAATTTCTTCCCCTTTTTTTCTTTCTTAGAGCACCAAAAGTGGTCTGAAGTCCGAGAAGTCAGTGGAACAGCTCACTGACTGCAGGTGAGGGAAGAACCGGGGCCCACAGCGGAGACCAAGTTACAGTTTTGGGGGAATGGGCAGTGTGGCCTGGGGCTGGGGTCTGATCTACCTGACGTTTGTGGGAGGGGCCCTCATACCTCTCTAGCTTTGTCTCAGCCCCCAGAGGGCCTTGCTGTCCCCTCAGCCCTGCTGGGCGCCCTTGCATCTCTCTGTGCCTTGCATCTCTGCATAGCCCCTTATGGGCTGTAGGCAAGCCCACCCTGCCGGCTCATTTCGTCCTCTGCACAACCCAACAAAACAGGCAGAGTCGGGCTTAGATAAGGACCATGGCTCCCGGTCCTGAGGTCACATCATAGCCGTTGCAGGCCAGGAGTCCAGAACTGGGGGCAGAGGACCCCGATGCCATGTTGGTTCCCCCTCGCCTGGTGCACACGTGCTGGATTTGGGTGAGGGGATCACCCAGGGCAGAGAGATGCTACAGTATTATAGCAGGGGTCCGAACCCCTCCGGCCTCCCAGTGCCCGGAGACAAGCGCACCAAACACTCCCTCATACCACCAGCATTTATTGAGCACCTACTGTGTGCGGGGTCGGAGGCTTCGTCCTTGAGTGTCCATGTCAGCCAGCTGTCCACCTGTTTACCTTCCATCTGTCTGGGTGAGCGGAATGCTCTGCCACTGAGCCCTTCCCTCTGCCCTCCTGGAGGTAAGGGCTCTCCCAGGCCAGGCCGGCCAGGTCTTTCTGGGGCGGTCTGAGAGTGGGCCTCTTGGAGTGAGAGTGGGTCTGACATTTGCTGAGCGCCCACTACGGGCAGGGTGGGCTGTGTAGCTCCTGGGACCTGTTTGACCCTCGCAGAGCCTGACTAGGGGAGTCAGTTCTCTGTAGCTCTCAGGCTTGGCACACAGCCCCACCTGGGCTCGGCTCCCCCTTGGTGGGATATGAGCTGTGTGACCTCCAACAAGTCACCTCCCACCGTGTTGAACCTCAGCTCCTCTGAAAAATGGAGACCCATCCTGAAGGTTACAGGCAATGTGTGCAAGGGGGCCTTCCCCCACGTGGACTCCCTCCAACCCTGGGGTCCCCTCAGTCTGTGGCTCCCATGGGGAGTGGGAGGTACTGAAACCAACAGCAAGTTGATGGCCAGGGTCCGCTGTGACCCAAGCATGTGTGCCGAGCAGGGCAAAGGTCAGGAGGAGGCCCCTCGTGCTAGGGGGTCTGCACACACAGGCCCATTTAGCCTTCCCCAGGGCTGCCCTCTGACCCAGTGAGGCTGAGTGATCTCCCGGTCACTCTGCAGCTCGGTGGCGGTGACCCAGCTCCCTCTCCATAGCCAAAGCTTCAGGAACTTGAGTGGGAAGGTGTCGTCTGTTCACGATATCACATTCCTGCCCCACTTGTGGTCCTACAGTCATCTTTCTCCGCGCCTTTATGAGCTCGGAACTCTACGACGGCTCCCCTGGCGTCTCGGGCGCACGGGGGCATCTCTCCCTCCGGCACCCTGGTTCATGCTGATGAGCTCCGGGTCTTTGCTTGAGGCTGCCTGCTCCGCCCTGCACGGCCCAGTCCCCTGCTGGGGGCCACAGGCACGGGGTGGGGGGGGGCAGTTGGCTCCCCTGGGATCACTGAGCCTGCTTTGAGCCCAGAACATTGCTTCTAAAGGGTGGGGCTGGAAAATTGAACCAAAGACAAAGGAAAACCGTTCAAAACAAGAAACGCAGAGTGAAAGAAGCCAGACCCAGAAGAGGGTGTCCTGGGTGATTTCACGGACACGGACTCCCAGAACAGGCAAAATGCATCCACGGTGGGAGGGACCAGAGCCGCAGTAATCCTGGCTTGAGGGGGGAGAGCACGGGGGGCTGCTAGGAAGGGTCTCTATCTCACTGGGTGCTGATCCCACAGGAGATATGTAAAAACGCACCCGCAATAAACTCACAATTTGTGTGTCTGGTTGCACGTGTAATGCCTCCCACCCCAACTACAATGACAACCACGGAAATGACAAAACCCAGACATAGCTCGGTGTGGAAACCTGCAGGGAAGGTGCGGGCCTCTTTCCGTCCATTTGCTCTGCACGAGGGCCCTCCCTGCCCGCTTACGAAGCTGCCAGGGAAGAAGGAGCTTGCCAGCTTTGTAGTCAACTCTCCCTGTGCCAAATCTTGTCATAGGAAGAAACTCTAGGTCTGAAGACAGTATTTTTTTTTTAACCATTTCTTTGCCTTTCTCCCCCTACAATTTCCCTTTAGCACAGACAAGGACCAACCCACAAGTGAGTACAATTGTAGCTTAAGGAGATCTTTTGCTCTCGGGTGCGTGTGGATGCAGACGTGGCGACAAGGGGTGCCTTGCTGGGCATTCTCACCCCCTTTGCACCCCTCTGTGTGTACCTCGAGGATTCTTCTAGTCCATTTGTCCCTCCTCCTGTCTGTCAGTCTGTCCATGGATCTGGCTCTTTCCTCTCCTGATACCGCTCGTGTGGGGGATTTAGAATCCCAGCAGTCTGATGGCGGGGCTGTTACACCCGGATGGCCTGGGTTCTGATGCTTCCTCTCAGCAGCTGTGTGAACTTGGGCGAGGGTCTTAGCCTGTCTGTGCCTCAACTTTCTCATCTGTGAAGTGGGATTAATAATGGCACTCACCGCTGAGCAGAAAGCCCGATGCGGGGCTCGATCCCAGGACGCTGAGATCATGGCCTGAGCCGAAGAGAGAGGCTTAACCCACGGAGCCACCCAGGGGCCCTCGTTTTTATACTGACATTGTACCATCTATAGCCAAAATATCCTTTTCTAAAAAGATTTTATTGATTTATTTGTCAGAGAAAGAGAGAGTGAGCACAAGCAGGGGGAGCAGCAGGCACAGGGAGAAGTATGCTCCCCGCTGAGCAGGGAGCCCCATGCAGGACTTGATCCCAAGACCCTGAGATCATGACCCGAGCTGAAGGCAGCTGCTTAACCCACTGAGCCCCCGGCGCCCCTCATTCATTCATTCTGCAGTCAGTTGGCCTGGGCAGCTGTCCATCCACCCACCAATCTCTCCGTCTACCCATCCATCCGCTCACCCACCACCCCCACCAGCCCACCCATCATCCAACTGTCCATCCGTCTACCCACCCGCCCACCAACCCCTCTAACTATCCACCCACCCTCCAGTCCGTCCATCATCCCTGCTTCCTAACATGATCTTCCTTCCTAAGCCCTCCCCACTTAGGACACATGGCTGTCTGGGCAGGGGGTTCCATGAGGGGCAGCCCACCTGCAGAGGTGGAGATAATGGCCTGTGAGGGGCTTCTGGGAACAGGCTGAGGGAGGATGCGTAGGGGAGGGAAGGAGAGGGGAGGTGCAGGGGGGCTGGTGTGTGTGTGTGTGTGTGTGTGTGTGTGTGGCAGCGTGAGGATGGCGGGGGCTGTTGCTCAGGGATCAGAGTTTGTGCCTGCATGAGGGGCCAGCATGAGGGCAGGTGGCGTAGAGAGAGGCAGGGACGTGGAGAGGGACCTCCTCACCACCCTTTCCAGCACACTCACGCTGTTCTGGCTCCTGTCACCTGAGCACCCACTTGCCTGGCTCCTTTGGGGACACGGTTCCCCAGAGCACGGGCCACGGGGCCTGGAGGGAGCCGCTGGGGTTCCCACCATGTTTGTGGGTGCATTTGAAAGGCCATGCTGCTATCTGGTGCTGCCTTTCCCCTTTTGCTAACGAGGGGACGGAGGCACAGAGAGGTGAAGTGACTTGCTCAGGGTTGCACAGATGCTGAGTAGCAGAGCCTGAAGGTGATTTCTGCTAACCAGCCCGGGCTAGGACGGGTCTCCCCCAGAGAGACGTGTGGGCTGCAAATACAGGGAAGCCAGCTGTGGGAAAAGGGCATGCATCTGAGGACTCGGCATCTGAGGCGGAGCTGGGGCCTGAGGTGCTGAGCCGCCAGGGTGCCTCCTGTGTTCCCGGGCCTCGAGCCTCGCCGGCATGACTCAGCTGCTGAGGGCACTGGCCTTTGCGCGATGCAGGGCTCGATGTCCTCATTCTGCCAATCCAGAAGTGCTGGGGAGGAGACCTGTGGGCCGAGTGTCCGTGTGGGCCTGCTCAGCCACCTGTGGTCGCTCCACTGTCCTGTGGGCAGAGCAGGGGGGGGCAGGGGGGCAGCTTCCCGGAGGACAGGGTGGCAGCCGAGCAGAAGCCTTAGGCATCCACGACAGAAAGGGGCCCCGTTCGTGAAGCCCTGCGGTGTGTGCCCAGCCACCGGGCCAAGTGTGTTACGTGACCCCAGATTTCCCCCTTTGCAAACGACCCTGCCTAGTAGCTGATAGACACGCTTTGTAGACAGGACACCCAGGCCCAGAGAGGGGAGGCGGTTCCCTCTGGGCCATGCAGTGGGGAACACTGACTCAGACAGACCCAGGCCCGCTTTTAAATTCAAGAAGCCAGAGGTAGGGGCGCCTGGGTGGCTCAGTCGTTGAGCGTCTGCCTTCAACTCGGGTGATGATCCCAGCGTCCTGGGATCGAGCCCTGCATCAGGCTCAGCGGGAAGCCTGCTTCTCCCTCTCCCACTCCCCCTGCTTGTGTTCCCTCTCTCGCTGTGTCTCTCTCTCTGTCAAATAAATAATAAAATCTTTAAAAAAAAAAAAAAAAAAAGAAGCCAGAGGTAGAACTACAGCTCCCTCTGGACCGGGGACCCTGAGAGACTTGTATGGAAATACGGCCCCTGTTTGGCACAAAGATAACAGCATGGTAATGAGGTGTTTATTGGCTCTGCCTGCAGAGGACGTCTTTGATGAATTATTTAAGCTGGCCCCGGAGAAAGTGAACGCGGTGAAAGAGGTACAAAAGAGATCAAAGCTCCCGGTCACCCTCCTGCCCGTCCTTCCTGAATCCTGGTGGTGAAGGGGAAGGAACAAGGTCCCCCCGCGCCTCCCCTCCCGTGCTTCAGACCCCTCGCTGGGGGCTTCCCGTCCCCTCCTGAGCGGGAAGGTGGCAAACCCGAGCCCTGGGCTTCGGTCCTTGCTCTCCCCCGGGTAGGCCATTGTGAACTTCGTCAACCAGAAGCTGGACCGCCTGGGCCTGTCTGTGCAGAACCTGGACACCCAGGTAGGGACTCAGCGGTGGGGGCCCCCAGGTGGGGAAGGGCTGTGGGGTGCAGGTGGGGAAGGAGGTCCTGCGGGGCCTTGGGAGTCGTGGCCTGCCCCTGTGTGGCCCAGGATGTGTCAACTCTCAGAGCCGTGGGGTCCTTCTTTCCAATGGGGGGGTGGGTGTTGCTGGGAGGGACACTGTGGGGACCTCATGAAACAGGGACTGTGGGTTTCCCTCTGCGGTTGGAGCTCCCCTCGTGTGACTGCATTTGCTCACAGCATCACGTGCGAGGCACTTAGAGCCCCGCCCCTGTGGGCCCCCTAGCTGCCCAGGCCACCGTGGCCGCCTTACACCAAGTCCCACCATGGTGGGGCAGGACCAGAATCTTACCCAGTCAGCCTGGCGCAGGGGGCCGTGGCCTTCCACAAGGAGACCGTGCGCCTGTAACGTTCCCTCTGCACAGAGGGGATAGGAGAAGCTGATCGTCATCAGCCCAGGGCCTTCGGGGGGTAATGGAGCCTGCTGGCCACTGGCCATGTCCACCAGCCACGTGAGCTTAGCTGTTGGTGGCGTGGACGTGGTATAGGCATTGGGCCCCCTGGTTTCTGCCTGTGCAACGTGGTGGTCATAGGGGAAGAAGATGGAAGGCAGGTCTGGTTCCCCCGTGGGCTAAATGGCTTATGGTGATCTTAGCCAGAGCTACCTGGTTTCTCAGACACACCCCGGCATTAGCCAGTAAGGGACGGGGGTGGGGAGGGGGTTCCCAGGTATCTGAAAGTAGTAAAGCCCTATGTGTCACTATGTGTCAGGCCCAGAACAAAGTGCTTTACATCCAGGTCCTTCCTGAATCCTCCTGATAGTCCCTGTGGGGGGAGCAAATACCCCTCATTTTATAGATGAGGACACTAAGACACAGAGACGTTGATGAACTCATGTGAGGTCACCCAGCAACAGAGCAGAGTTCGAATCCAGGGGGCTGAGACCACAGACTATACACAGCAGCACGTCCCATGGTGGCCACAGAAGTCTGTGTGTGATGGGGTGCAGGGAGATGGCGGGCTAGTGACACCAGGCTCTGGACCTGCTGGGTACCAGACGGACACATGTGGCCCCTGGGCTTCAAGGGCACCTCCGTCATGTTATCAGCATGGCTTTGGGTTGGATTTCTCTGAACTTCGGGCTCCTCTTCTTTTAAAAGGAATTTAAGGAGACCAGGCTCATAGAATTGGAAGCAAGAATGCCTCCGGTGTTTATCACAGGACCTGGGACACCGTGAACATCAGATGATAAATTTGGGGTTTTATTGTATTTTATGTGGGTATATACAGGACGATCCCATAGGTTTTGATTTTACCTGCTTCTCGTCTTTCTCTCTCCCTTGATGAAGAAAAGACTTTTGGAAAATAGTGATATGTGGGAGGACCGTATAGAGAGACTGTCGGATAAGGGGAGAAGTTGAGGTCCCTGGTATTTCGGGGCTATTTTCAGGGAATATCAGCAGAAAAGATTTCAGACCGAAGTAATAACGTCGGAACAGACCCAATATGAGGAAATTCTATAAGGACTTCAAGTGGAGGTTTTCCCTCCAATATCCAATCTTGTGTTTTGTGTCTTTGAAGAGATCGGGTAGGATTATGCTAGAATATGTTACGCCGACGGCGGGCGGGCGGCTCGATCTCTGAACACACAGACCGAACAGGCAGACATACGAATGTGGCAGCAGCAAAACGGCCCGTGTGCTGCTCCCTGCCTCTCCCGGAGGAGGAATTTTACAGTCAACTCTCTTTTCTCCTGCGCTCCTGTAGTTCAGGGAACAGTATGTGGTTTAAAAAGCGGTGTTTGGCTATTTCACTGGCCAGGTATAAAGAGCTTATTTTTTCGAGCACATGCTCTGTGCCAGGTGGCCCGTGAGTGTTTCCTGCCTGGTGCCACCAATGTTGATGTCACTCTGCAGGGTCAGGGGTGTCACTCTGCAAGGTCAGGGGTGTCGTCCTTAAGTCTCAGAAAGGCTGCGGAGACTCAGGTGGGGGGGGCGCCACACAGCCTGCGGGAGGCAGAGCGGGGACCCCAGGCCGTCTGCCTCCTAGGCTCTCCTCTGCAGTTTGCAGACGGGGTCTTCTTACTGCTGCTGATTGGACAACTGGAAGGCTTCTTCCTGCACTTGAAGGAATTCTACCTCACTCCCGCCTCTCCTGCGGAAATGGTAAGTTTTCCAGAGGTTGCCTTGATGGTCTACCACTGAGCAGACAGACTTGTGCAGGTGGCAATGCCGAGGTCCTTGTTCACTTCCGGGTGAAGTGAAGGGTGGAAGGGAAGTTTGGTTATTCATATATCTGCCCATCCATCCACCCATCTACTCAGTTCATCTGCCCATTCCCCTGCCTGCCCATCCTTCATCTATCTACTCATTTTCCCACCCCCCCACCCATCACCCCTACCCATCCCCCCACCCACCCGTCCC
>PISX010020748.1:0-13324 GCA_004024625.1 Mellivora capensis | reverse complement strand
GCCATATGGGCCACGAAGACAGCCTCACACAGCTCCTGTTTTTGAGGGCCTCTCAGTCTGTCCCCACTGTAGTCCCAGTGACGCATGGTTCCCCAGGGCCATGGTGAAGAGTGTTGGTTCGGGCTGGGTGGGTCAGTTGAGGACCCGAAGGAAGGAGTGGTTGCTCTGATCTGAAGGGGTCAGGAAGGGCATGGTGTAAGAGGTGACACGTGTTGTTGGTCAGGGTTTGGTTTGCAGAGGGAGGGAGCGGCATCAGCAAAGGCTCAGTGTGGACAAAAGCACGGAAGTCCCAGGGTGGCGTCCCTCTGTGGTTTGCGCCACTGCAGGGGTGGGCCAGGGCCTGGCAGGGGTCTGGCTTTACAGGAGTCCGGAGTCCCCATGTGGCCCCTGCAGGCTGGCAGGCTGCAGCAGCCCAGGCAGGAGGGTCTGGGTCCTGACCCGGGGAAGTCGGGGAGAGGATGGCAATGCTGGTGGCAGTGACGGGTGGGCCTGCGTCCCCATGCACAGCCCCCGCCTGGTGGCCTCCTGCTCCCTGCCCCGCTCTTCAGCCCGCCGGCCTCCCCAGCCATCCCACGGGGCGCCACCGTGCTCGCGCTCCTCGTGCTCTGCCCCCTCGGGCTTTACACAGGCAGTTCCCCTGCCGGGAAGGCCCTTTCCACAAGCGACATCCACCTGCCAGCAAGGGCAGGGGATTCTGACTATTCTGTAGGTGAGGGCAGCCCCGTCCCTGGTCAGGTGGCCCCACGTCAGGGCAGATGTGGCAGAGGCACAAGAAGCCTCCATCCAGTCCCCGCTCCACCAGCTCAGGCCTGCCCCTCCGGCTTCCCCGAGGCTCACCGTCCCTGCCCCGCCGCCACCCCTCAGACCACACGCTCGGGGTCTGAGGGTCACGGAGGGGAAGCCTCAAGAGCAGGTGGTCCCGGGGATCCCGGTCTGCTCAGGGGATCGGCCTGGAGTCTTTGTGGGCATCAGCCCTACCAGAGGTGACGCTGGAGGGGTGGCTGAGAGGGGCTGGAGCCCTGGGCAGGAGGCGCCCTGCTTGGACCCCAGGTGGCTTGCTTAGCTCTGTCCACCTCAGGGTCCCTCGGGCCTGCTGGGAAGCATCCCCTTCATCTCTCCACAGCAGTGGCTCTTTCCACAGAGCAGGAACATGGAGCAGGGCTGAGGGCCAGTTCCCAGCCAACTTTGGGGCCATTTGTGGGAGAAGAAATGATGTCTCCCCTTTGCCCTGCCTGTGTCCCTGGGGAGGGTGAGATCCGCGGTCCTGGGGATGGGTCGGACCGGTGGCCTGCCTCTGGCGTGTGAGGCTCTGTCCTGGCTTTGCTGCCTCCCATCCCGGGGCCCTTCAGCCAGGCCCCTCCCCCACACATCCACAGCCTTATCTGTCTGTGTCCCACGGACTCCTGACCACAGCCTTCACAGGCCTGGTCCTCTCGTGTCTCCAGGTCTCTGCCCAGACAGTTCCTCTGCCTCCCCTGCCTCCTACTTTGTTCCAACCTGCTGAGCCAGGTTGCGTGTCCATTTTACAGAGGGGAAAGTGGAGGCCCTGAGAGGCTCTGGGACTTGCTCAGGACCATGCTGCTGCTCGGTGGTGGTCTTGACACAGGGACTGGCCTTCTGACCCTTGGCCCGCTGTTCTTGCCCTTGAACCCTGGAGATGCAATCTTTCGTGGGCGTGGCCTCTCCCTTCCCAGGAGGCACAGGTGGTCTTGACGTGAAGATGGATTCGGGGCTCTGGTTCTCGAGAGCTCAGACCTGGGATGAGGAGCCAAGAGCCTGGAGCCGTGTAGTGTTTGTGTTTCCAGTGGTAGCAGCAGGGACAGTGGTCAACACTCACGGGGGTCTCCTGGACCGTGTCAGCCAGCCACTGCCACAGAAATGCCGCATGACAAGCCACCTGGACGATGGGCGGCTCACGAAGCACCTCGGTCGGGCATTCCCACAGAGCTGCGGGTGGGCTGGGTTCAGCTGGGGCAGTCCAGCTTTGTGCCGCGGGACCATCCTGCCACCATCCTTGGTCCAGCTACAAGCCCAGCGTGGTTTCCTCGTGGGGATGGCAGAGACACATGCGACTAAGCCGAACACAGCTGGCATGACATCACCTTCCTCTCATCTTGTTGGCCAAGGAGGCCCTGTGGCCCCGGCCCCCGGGCTCCCTTGAGCGCCCCCCCCCCCGTGCCAGGGCCCCCTCTCCATTTTGTCCTAGGGAATCAGAGTAAGCCCCACGGGAGACAGAGGGGTGTGAGCCTCTCTCCAGCTGGGAGGGGGTTGGCCTGAAGCTGGGCCAGTGGGAGGGCCCAAGAGGGTCGGAGCCCAGCCTCGGCGGTGGAGTGGAGCCTGCAGACAGAGGGCAGAAATCGGAGTCACGGAGGCGGGGGAGAAGGCAGGATCATGGAGCAGCATGGGCCACACTCAGGCCAGGGAGCCTGGGGGAGGGGCTCAGAACCAGGACCCAGAATAGCACAGGGGTTCCCTCTTGGTTACTCGGGGGTTGGGCTTCAAAGCCTCTGCCCGATATTTGGCAGGCTCGAAAACCCCAGTGACAAGCCAGGGACAAGCGTTCTGACTCCCAATGTCCCTGGGGGCCATGAGCCTCTTCCAGCCACAGATTTTAGAACTAGCTTCCCAATCTGAGCCACTTACCTCCAGGGGCAGAGAAGCAGCCTCTTCGCTCAGACCCCAAGAATGAATTTTTATAGGGGACTATGGACAGTCTCAGCCACGGGGTGAATGATCAAAATGCAGAGGAGGTCATTAGCTGAAGGGGGCGGGGACTGCCGCGCTGTCCACCGGTGGGACACCGAGGAATCATTATCTCGGCAGAGTGCCCCCTTGAGATTGGATGTCTCATTATCAGATCTTCCTTGCCACTGGTGTTTATGTGACACTGTCATTCCTTCCGGGAAGGCAAGCGAGGGACAGAGGGAGGGAGGTGACCGTCTGCTCAGCGGAAATCAAAACACCGGCCCTGGGAATCGTGGGCTTCCTCCCACATTCAATTATTTTTCCCCGGGAGGATCTGAGTGCACGCTCCTGGATGACAGCTTTCCCTCAGCTCCGCGCAAGGTGCTGGTTTTACTTTTATAACCTCAAGCCGTTCACGGAAGGGAAGTTACACCTGGGCGGGGAGTGTGCTGAGACATCTCTGGGGCTTGTGGCAGCTGCCCCGGGCTCGGGTCGGGCATGGGCTTGACGCCCAGAAGTGAGTGTGATGGTTTCCGTCGCGTCGAGAGGCATTGACTCCATGAGGCTAGGGAGGGGTCTGGTTTGGCCCCTGATGAGCCGCCAGCCATAATAGATGCTCAGTAAATGTATTTTAACTAAGCGAGTGGACAAAGTGTTTCTGAAATACCGGTCCTCCCAGGCGCTCCATGACCAGTAGATCCTGGGGCCCAATAGCTTTTGGAAACCGGCTTTAGATCTGCTTTGCCCCGGCAATGGGCCATTGCCCCCAGGCAGAGGACAGGGTCTTTTTGATTGCTTTGGGGCCCCAGGGAGAAACTAGCCACAAAGAGGGAAAACTCTGCTAACAGAGTATGGGCTCCGAGCCGAGGACTGTCCGGGCTCCCTGGGCCTCCACCCGGCACCCTGGATCAGGACACAGGGAAGATGGTGGGGACTCCACTCTGCAGGTGAGCGAGGTAGGCCCGGGGGGTGCCAAGCGACTTGCTGGAGGTTACCCCATGACTGGGCAGGGACCTGAACCCATGTGCGCCTAGGCAGGGGACGGCTGTTGCAGCCTCCTGCCCAGTTTGCTGCGACATCCGAGTGAGACAGACCTGGTTCCGCCAATTTCCATCTTGTAAGCTTGGGTGAGCCCCTTGGCCATGCTCTCCCCAGCTGCGCTTTGCCCCTGGAACTCAGCTGTTTCTAACGGGGCCTCTGTTGCCCATGGTCCTGGGGCTGCATCAGAAAAGGCCAAGATAAACCTGTGTTCTTTCCCCTGACTGAGTCCCCTCACCCAGCAAGACTTACCTCTAGGCATCACCTCCTCCAGGAAGACTTCCCTGACTTCCGGACCGGATGCCCCTCTCCATACCCGCCTTCCCCACTAGAGATGGTCTCCTTGAAGTATGAGGCACACGATGAGTGATGGGCGGGCCTGGGAGTTGGGGACCCGGGCCTGGGTTGGGACTAACATCTGGTGGGGTCTTATCACAGCTGCACAACGTCACCCTGGCCCTGGAGTTGCTGAAGGACGAGGGTCTGCTCAACTACCCCATTGACCCCAAAGGTGAGCGCATGGCGCCCTTGGGAGCTGCGGAGTCGGGGGATGCCTCTGTCGGGGTAGTGCTCTTGCTCTGCAGGGGTGTTCCCATGATGGGGGGTGCTGCGCCCACAACTTCCACCCACCCCCCTGGAGGAGGGCCCTGGGGGCCCTGGGGTAAGCTGTCCAGATGGATGAGACCTTGAGGAATTATATGTGGGGGGCACCACGTATACAAGGGAGGACGGGGTGGGAGAAGGTGGGGGGCAGGGCCCTGGGATGGATCCTGGGACTCAGGCCTAGCTTGACCAACAGTCCTGCTTGACCCTCGGGTTTACCTCTGACGTCCCGTGTCCCAGGCAGCCCCTTGGTCCCAGGCAAAGTGGGACGGTGGTCACCCCCTTCCTCACCCCGGCCGAGGCCTGACCGGCTGTCCCACTCTCCTCCGACCCGCAGACATTGTGAACAAGGACACCAAGAGCACGCTGCGGGTCCTCTACAGCTTGTTTCAAAAGCACAAGCTGAAAGAAAGCACGGACAGCACACCCGGTGGATCCCCGAATTAATCCCAGAAGCCGCTTCTCGGAGCCTGCCTGCACACCAGCCAGAAGGCCCCAGAGGGCCCTGCCCCGGCATACAGCCAGCTGCCGTCCGATGCCTGTGCCCCACCCCCACTCCCGTGTCCATCTGAGTATCTCTGGATTCAGCAGGCATGCATGGATCAGTTTTGAGCCAACCACCGGCCTCACTCAGTTTATATTAACAAGTGTTATTTCTGGGAGGGATCTGGGGAGGCTGCAGCGTCCTGGGAGAGACAGTTCCGTCTGCATGGGTACGAGCTCCCCTCCCCACTCACCCCACCCAGGGCAGCTCGCCTTCCCACGGGGCCAGGCATGGAAGGTGCTCAGATTCCTATCTCTGAGGGCACCTGTAGGGGCCACTGAGAGCCCAGCGATGCTGACCTTCTCTCGGGCTCAGGACCTGACCTTGGGAGCCGAAAGGATACTCGGGGGTCAGGGTGGATGGCCAGAGGCCCCAGCCTGCCCACAGTCAGCTACTGCCAGCCTGCTCCTCAAGATGATGGGCATGGCTCCAAAACCAAGCCCCGGAGCCCTTTGGGGAAGTTAAGTCAGTTACTCGCCAGAGGAACCGTGGCTCAGACCCTCACAACGGTGGCAGAGAAACCTGCCCAGACATCCCAAAGGAGAAACCTTTGTGGTCTCCCAGTCTGTCCTGGGTCGGGGTGGGGGGGCTTGCTCTCTCTCTGGTGAGACTTAGCACCTGCTGCCTTTCTAAAGAATAAGTCCCTGGAGGAGGGTTGACTGTGGCTGTCCCAGTACCCGACATTGGTGGGGAACCAGCCAGGACAAGGCACGGGGGGCAGGGGGCAGGGCTGGCAGGGGAGGGCTGAGGTGGGCACCCTGAGCCTGCTGCTGGGCATCTCCCCTGCATTCCCAGCTCCGGGTCCCTGTGGAGGACAGAGCCCGTGAGGTCTGGGGTTATCACAGTTTGATGGCCTTCGATTTGGGGAGGGGCTTTGTGGTAGGGGACTGGTGTGGGGCAGGCCATCTCTGCCAGACCAGCCGGTGGGGCTTGGGAAGACATCCTACAGGGAGTGACATCAAGAGCCCTTGGAGTTGGTGTCTGAGTGTAAGAAGGTCTCAGGTGGTCTTCCTTCCACTCTGCCCTCATCTGCCTGCTCCCTTCCCCTCCTGATTCACAGGCAATCAGATTTAGAGGAGGTCATGAGGGTGGGGCCCCGATGTTAGGATCAGCGTCCTAATAAGAAAAGTAAGAGATGCCAGCACTTTCTCTCACTCTCTGCCACGTGAGGACACAGCAAGAAAGCGGCCATCTATAAGCCACAAGGAGGGCTCTCACCAGCCCTGAATCTGCTGACACCTCGATCTCGGACTTCCAGCCTCCACAAGTGTGAGAGATAAATGTCTGTTGCTTAAGCCCCCAGTCTGATAAAAAAAAAAAAAGTCTGTATTTTATCATAGCAGCTGGAGCTGCCTGACTCGGAGTCACCATACCATATGTCACTAGGGAAATAAAACGAAAACCACAGGAACTACCATTGTTCACCTCCTAGAAAAGCTAAATTGAAAAGTCCGACAATTCCAAGTGTGGACAGGGACATGGAGCATTCTCGTCCATGCCTGGCGGGAATGCAAATAGATACATTTACTTTGGAAAGGTGTTTGGCAGTTTCTTCGAAACTAAAACAGACACTCACCGTAGGACCCAGCCATTTCGCTGCTAGGTGTTTATCCAAGGAAAATGAAAACACATGTCCACACAAAGACTTACGTGTGAATAGCAGTACTGTTCACTAAAACCTCAGACTGGCAAGGACACAAGGGACCATATGCTGGTAAATGCATTACGGTGTGTTCGTACGTGGAGGTTCCGCTCAGCATTGTGGAAAGGGATGTTGATCCAGAACCGATGTGGAAGACGTCAGTAGCGCTGGGCAGAGTGGAAGATCAGAGACACAGCAGACCACGAGCTGATGATAGAGTTTATAAGAAATTCTAGAGAAGGCAAAACTGCAGCAGTGGAGAGAGAGGGGTCCCCAGCGCCAGGGGCTTGGGGAGGGGGACGGACCATGAAGAGGCACGAGGGAAGCTTTGGGGGAGGTGGGCATGCTCTGGGTCATGATCATTGGCGTGGTGGGTACGTGACTATAGGCAACCATCAAGACTCATCAAATCGTATGATTATTCCTCAGTAAAGCTGCAAACAAAGCATTGAAGTTTGCCGTCAGACAGAACACGGGTGAGGTGCGTGTAAGGGAGGGAGCAAAGGCAGCGGGCGGCCCTGATTCCTGCTTTCTCAGAGCCTGGTGTGAAGACTACCAGGGCTGAGGGGGCAAGACCAGAGGCCTTGGGCTGTGGGAATGCCTGCCGGAAGGCTCCGGAAGAGAGGAGAGGAGGGGAGGAGGGAGCGGCTTGGAGGAGGGAAGGGCCGACAGGTGCAGGGATGCCCCTTGGAGCATCACCTGTGTCTCCTTGTGCTCCAGAATGCCGCCTGCTCTGAAACCTCATTTGTCTGATACTAACACAGCGAGATGATCTTTTCCGTCTTTCTACTATCAAACTGTCGGCATCTCCGTATTTCAAGAGGATTTACAGACACAAGTAGTCATATCTTTCTGACCAATCTGAATGCCTCTGCCTTTTAATTGCAGGAGTCAATCCTTTTTTTTTTTTTTTAATTGTGGCGAAATGCACTCGATAAGCTGGCCATTTGGGCTACTTCAAAGGGCACGGTTCCATGGCAGTAGTACCTCCTGTCGCCGTGGAGCCGTCCCCACCATCCGCCCCCAGAATGCCTTCCATCTTGCCAGTCGGAGACTCTGCCCCCCTCAGACAATGACTCCATCGCCCCCCACCGCCAGCCCCTGTCCCCAACCATCCCCCCTTCCTGACCAGACCCACCGGCACAGCTTCCCTTGGGGAACCCACCCAACTCTCCATGTCCAAGTCAGAGCTCACCCTTCCCCTGTCCTACCTCCTGATGCCCCATCTCCAGCCTCCTGGCCCCCAGACCCCAGGCCCCAGACCCGTGGCTCATCTAGACGTCCCCTCCCCTCCCCTTCCCAGGGAACCAAGTCATGCCCTCGGCTTGCCTCTCAAACTCACACCTTCCCCTCTTTCTCTCTGCCTGTGGAGAGGTTCAGGCTCTCACCCTCCATGGGGGACTGGGATATGGTGACTCCCCAGCTGAGCTCTCTACCTGTCTCGCCTGTGACCCCAGATCCACTCCAACACTTGCGGTTTTTCTGTCCTGGGAACATGATCACAGTAGTGTCCTGCTCTAAATTCCCCCAGCCTCCCCGCGGCATCAAATGCCCTGGGTCCTCCTGGCCTGCCGGCCTCGTGGTCTACACCCTGTCCACCCAACCCTTCTCATCTGCTTGCAAATGTTTCTAGGCCTTTCCCACTCTGCTGTCACCCATTGCCTGAGATGCCCCATCCCCCCTGTTCCAGGAGCTCAGCTTTCACAAAAGAGATAACCCTTGAGGAGATAATGAGGGGCGGGGAGCCCTGGCGGCACTGGGCGGGTGCCTTGGGGTCCTGGCTGGATGCCTTGGGGGTCCCGGCTGGCGCTTATGGGCGGTGGAAGCTGTGGGTCTCACAGAGGAGAGCAGGGAGGCGGACAGGGAGCCCTTCCCTCCGCTTAGCTGGCTGTCCCTGGCCCCCCACCCCCTCCACCCCGGGGAGTCTGACTCCTGCAGGGGCTGCGGGGGATGTGGGAAGGAGGATGACAGTGGCTGAAAGGGAAGACAGGCAGGCCTGAGAAGGAGCCGGCAGTCTGGGGCCGGGTGTGCAAACAGCTTCGGAGTGATGGGAAATGCCTCGAAGGAAGGCCAGGGTGCTGCGGAGTTGAGCCGCTTCCCAAAATAATCCGGGGGGCAGCTGTCTCGGATTCTGAAACTGGGTCTGGCTGCCTGAACGGCAGGAAGCCCCGGGCCCCACACCAGCCCCACTCTGGGAACAGATGGCACTAGGAATATTTTTTCTTTTACCCAAGTCAGCTGGTAAGCGAACAGCTTGTCTGGAGAGAAGTGTGTTCCTCCCCTCTCTCTCTCTTTGGCAACAGATCAAAGCCGCTACCTCCCCTCCTCCAGTCCTGCCCCTATCAGCTCTTTCCCTGTAAGACCTGAGCAGCCGAGGCTGAGGGGCATCACAGGCCTTTCCCACCTGGGAGCTCACGGGGTCCTTACCCACGGGTGGGTTTAACTTAGGGATCGGTCAGGGTGTCTTGATCCGTGGTGGCCTGGGCTGAGCTGGGGGCAGCAGGTTCTGGGAGGCCTGGTTGGTTGGAAAGTGGACAATGGGGATGTCCCTGACATGATTCTTCTGGGAAGAGCCAGCCAACTGGTCTGGGTTGGCCAACACCTACATGAATTCATTCATTTATCCACGAGTGTTTCAATCGATTGGTATGCTTATTGCTTGTAAAGGTGATGCATTAAGGCACAGGTGGGATTTTACATCTGTACAAATCATCGTGCACAAGCCGTTCCTAATAGACCTTCCCTGAGCACCTACCAGTGTGCAGGCCCTGGGCTCAGAGCTGGGGATATAGACGATTGGATGGAGGCCCTGTCCCGGGGGAGCTCAGAGCCCCATCGAGGGAGCAATGCTCAGTGCAATGCTTGAGTCAGATTCTGGGGCGGGGATCCTGGGGGCATCCTCCAGATGCAGGGTGAGTCACTCACCTCCTTGAGCCTCAGTTTCCTTCTCTGTCAAATGGAAGCAAAAGAATCTGCTTTTTGAAGGGTTACTATGAAAGTTAAAGAAGAGAAACCACCTGACGTTGAAATATTACTGGGCACATAGTGTTCAGTAATGTCAGATGACGTCACCATCACCACCATGTCCATCATCACCATCACCACCATCACCATCATCGCCATCATCTCACCATCACTATACCTGCAGAAACATAACTAAAAGGCCCTCCCTCCATGGGTTCTGGTGAGAATGCCACCATATGAGGTCCGGACCCCAGCACCTTGTTGGATTTCAGGATCAGGTAGCAAAGAGCTAGCTCATCAGGTAACCTTAACTGGATTTTGCATGTTCCCTGCCCACAGGCTCTCCTTGTTGAAACCCACAACACTACTCAGCACATCAGAGGCATGGAAAAATATTTGTTGGCTGACCCCCTGATAGGGACCTCTTAGCTCTACTGGGGTAGGGCAGATGCAACCCTGCTGCGGCCACTTGGGCCCACCCTGGGGCCCAAGCTGGCCACCCTGATGCTCCAGGAAGCCAGTGTTGAAGTTGAACTCAACTCTAGACTCACTCCTCTGACCTCCGGTTGGTTTCCGTGGCCCCTAGGTTCACTGGCGCCTAGGCTGGTGGGTTCACCAGCTCAGCTGAAAACACAGAGGCATATTGAGGACCTCTGGCTCCATGATCCCTCTCCTTTCCCCCTGTCGTCTGGAGAGAGAGGCAACAGTGTGATGCCATGGGAAGTCCTGGACTCTGATCTCAGCAGCTCTGTGCTCTTGGGCAAGACATGGCCCTTCTCTGAGCACGAGTTTCCTTACTTATAAGATGGGAAGGATCCTCCCTGCTTAGCTTAATCCCCAGGATGGGAGTCAGGAGGATTAACTGAAATAACAATGGGCTTTTAGAGTGCAGTGAGCAAAATAATAACTGGGGCTCACGTTGACTGGACCTTCACACTTCTTCACCTGGCGTGGTTCAGACAGCCTGGCCACTCATCAAACCTGCTTTCTCTTGCTGCTGGGCACGCAGCTAGACCCCATTTCCCAGCCATGTGCCTGAGTCCTAGTCACTGAAATGTGAATGAAGTAAGATGCAACATCGCAGAGCTGGTCCCCAGACCCGGTCCCTCTATGGCCCTCGGTCTCCAGGATGCCCCGGTGATACCCAGGTGATGCAGACAATGGGGTGACCTTGGCAGCCATGTGCTGAAGATGGCGGAGCCACAGGTGGAATCGTTTTGGGGGGAGCGCCGCCTGCCAGTCAGGAGCACCTGCTTTGAACTTGTACGTGAGCAAGAAATGTTGGAGCTCCCCTCTCCGATGGGTTGCTGCAGTAGCTGGGGGTGTGGGCAGCTTGCCGATAACACTGCATCGACTCTGATGGTTACTCCATTCATTTCATTTCAATTATGTCATTTTCTGTTGCTGGAAGTTTTGTCTGCTTCCTTTTCGACATTTCATAGCCATTTTATGGTCTCTTGTTCCTTATTCTTACATCTGATCCCCTCTTTTACTTCCTTAGGCGCCTTTATTATCTGTTCGGTGTCTGGTGAGCTAATACCTGAAGCCCGTCTTGCGGTCTGACGCTGCCGCCTGTCGTCTACGCTGACTCTCGCTCATGGTGCTTTCTCCCTTGCGTGTCTTCCGGGAGCTTTGCCGGTGGTCCTTCCTACTTAATTGTCAGTAATTCTTCAAAGCCTAAGTTGCAGATGGGAACCTCCAGAGATAGTTCACATCTACTTCAGCCAGATCCCGAGGGTCACTCTGATTCAGCTCCCTTCAAATTAAAGTCTTATTCTGAGCGCTGTGGCCCCCACGGCTAGTAGGATAGCCACATTCGGGCTGGCTTGTGGTTGTGACTGTAGGGGAGGGTTTTTTTCCTTTCTTCCCATGCCAGGATTGATAAGGGCAAGTGTCCTCTTTAGGGTTTCGCCCTAACTTCTTTCAGCAGTGACTGCACAGCCCTTTGGAGACCCCAGCTGGACGGGGCTCACTGGCTGTGACTCTTGAGCAGGCCCGGCCCAAGCTTTCCTCCCACCCCAGAGCCACATGCAGTCATGGGACTTGGCTTGGCCAAAAGTCCCCAGGACAAAGTCAGCTTTGGCAGCGGCTTCTCTCCGGGGAACTCCAGTTTTGCTTTAGTCCCCTGGCTCGAGAGAGTTCTCCCTGCCTTTGCTTGCCCCATGTGATGCATGTTCATACGTATATTGTGCCTATCTGTATTGTGCATACAGTTGCATATATACGTAAGGAGACCTTCATACATGCATATGCATATGTCACTTTTCTGTCGTTCTGCGTTGTGACCCCTGCCCGGTGTATTAGTCCCTCGTACCTTGGGGAACAGGAGACAGTCTTTGGTTTCACAGAGCTGATTTCTAACAGGCAACAATGGATTGCTACAATTCTCTCTCTCTCTCTAGTTCTGGCTCCTCCTGGAGTTTCCACGTGCAGGTGGTCAAGACCCCCCTCGCCCCGTCCTGTCTCCCACCCTGGATCCTGACCTGGATGGCATTTGTCTGTGGCTCGCCTTCCCCGCCACACCAGTACGTGCCATTAACAAAAGGCTTTGGGTGCCTTCTCCTTGGGACAAAATCAGTGTGGGTGTGTTGGGGGGATGGAATGTTCCGGGGAGCAGGACCAGCCTGGGGTGCCGAGTGAGCCGAGGCAGCAGTTCTGGAGGAAAGAAATTGGCCTAAAATTCCCAGGCAGAGAGCGGCAGGAAACAGGTGCAGAAGAGCTGTTTCCCTCCCCCGGGGGGAGGCAGAGGCCCCCAGAGGCCAATGACCAGGGGACTCTATCAGATCAGGCCGAGCTTTCCAACAGGCAAGGCCGTGCCGGGAGGGCGTGGGCTGCCTCCGAGGTGCTGCCCGCCCACCTGAAAGTTGTCTGCACAGGGTTCTAGCCTCCTCTGGCAAGGGTGGGAATAGAGCACTCCTAATGGGCTTGGTGCTGCTCACAGGCCTAGGTAGCTTTGCTCGGACAACCCCGGATCACCAAAATCCGGGCTGTGCTGGTCAGACAGGCCCACCGGCTGATGTACATCCAGCACTCAGGGACAACGGGGATAGGCAGCACGTCCTGGATTTTATATTAAGCACCAGGCAACCACCAGAATTTACACGTGTGTGACTCATCTGGGTGTTTGATACAGATCCTGCCTTGCCAACAGGCTCCAGGGGAGCTGGATGCCGTCAGAGTCCATGGAGCACACTTGGAGTAGCAGCTCGAGGACGGGGGCTCTCCTCTTGGCCGCACTTGGACTTCTGATCCTGGGTCTCACCTGTAGACATTCCCAGTCCCTGGTCCAGGTGCGGTTCGGATGCTGGGAGGTCTAGACCCTGTCCAGGGGACTCGAAGAGTTAGCTGGGTCCCAGAACCATAGTTGTAGACCGCAAAGAAATCGGGAACGCCTAGGCCCTCCTGTTCATCCTTCATTTTGAGAGGTTTGGGTATGGAGAAAGGCGTCTTGTCGGAGAAAAAGAACAGCGCATGCAACCTTACGCAGCAACTGGCTGGCTAGGATAGGACGCCAGTGAGAAGTGGAGACACAGAGAGGGGGCCCTCATGGACTCTCCAGGGCCTTGGGGGCAGGAGGGCACCGTGAGCAGGAAGGGAAACTCAGGTCTGGCTTGGGTTCAGCTCCTTGTTGCGTGATCCAGGTTCCCCCTCCTGCCTCTGTTCTTGTTCTGCCATCTCTGGGCCAATGGTCAGTTCTTGACCTCCTCCCTCTTTCCTTCCTCCCTCCCCCTCTTCCTCCTCTCCTCCCTCCTCTCTTCCTTCTCCCCTCCTTCCTCCTTCTTTTCCTGTCTTTCAGATCCCTTCCCTCCCATTCATGCAACAAGCCCATGAGGCACGATGTCAAGGAA
>PISX010020747.1:0-35045 GCA_004024625.1 Mellivora capensis | reverse complement strand
GGTGGGAATGCAAGCTGGTGCAACCGCTCTGGAAAACAGCGTGGAGGTTCCTCAAAAAGTTGAAAATAGGACTACCCTATGACCCAGCAATTGCACTACTGGGTATTTACCCTAAAGATACAAACGTAGTGATCCGAAGGGGCACGTGCACCCGAATGTTTATAGCAGCAATGTCTACAATAGCCAAACTATGGAAAGACCCTAGATGTCCATCAACAGATGAATGGATAAAGAAGATGTGGTATATATACATGATGGAATACTATGCAGCCATCAAAAGAAATGAAATCTTGCCATTCGCGATGACGTGGATGGAACTAGAGGGTATCATGCTTAGTGAAATAAGTCAATCAGAGAAAGACAACTATCATATGATATCCCTGATATGAGGAAGTGGAGATGCAACATGGGGGACTAGGGGGCCAGAAAAAGAAGAAAAGAAACAAGATGGGTTTGGGAGGGAGACAAACCATAAGTGACTCTTAATCTTACAAAACAAACTGAGGGTTGCTGGGGGGTGGGGGTTGGGAAAGGTGGGTGGGGTAATGGACATTGGGGAGGGTATGTGCAATGGTTAGTGCTGTGAAGTGTGTAAACCTGGCGATTCACAGACATGTACCCCTGGGGATAAAAATTTGTTTATAAAAAATAAAAATTAAAAAAAAATACATTATATGTTTATAAAAAATTTAAAAATTAATAAAAAAAAGAGAAAGAAAAATAGTAGAACTAAAAGTTGGTTCTTGGAAGAAAAGCAATTAAAAGTGTACAAGGTTTCCCAAAACCACCACCAGGTAGTAATAGTGAGTAGTACCACCCCCTACTACCCCTTGATTCCTGGACCCATGAATCCCAGATATCTGAGAAGTAACACTGTCTATGGAATGTTGATTTCAGAGCACAGACAACCCACTGCAGAACTGTACCCCAGACCTGCAAGGTTTTGTCACATAGCTGACATAATAAGTGAGTCTTCAAAAGATCATTCCACATTCTATCAAGATGGCTGCTTCAGGATGGTGGGAATATGGTAAGACCAGTGAATTCTGTAAGCATGGGCCCATGGTAGCACTTCTTTCTCTCTGAAGTGAGTCACTGAGTCAGAAGCAATGCTGTGTGTAATACTATGATCGTGGAGAAGGCATTCACTAAGTCCATGAATGGTAGTTTTGGCAGAAGCGTCATGGGCAGGGAAGGCAAATCCACATCTAGGGTAAATGACTATTCCAGTAAGAAAGGAATGCTCTCCCTTCCATGATGGAAGCAGTCTCATGTAAGTAACCTGCCACCAGTTGCTGGCTTGCCACCCTGAGGAACTGTTTCATATTGGCAGTTGTGTTGGGCTTTGCTGTTGGCAGACTGGGCACTCAGTGGTAGCTATGGCCAGGACTTGGTAAGCCCATGCATAGACTCTATCCCTGCCACTTTGTTCAAAAGCCCACTGGGTGGTGGGGTGTGAGGTGGTGTTGAGAAAAGAAGCTGACTGGTATTCACAAAACAGATCAATCTGTCCCTTTGATTATTAAAATCCTTCTCCACTGAGGTCACATTTTGGTGAACATTCACATGGAACACAAATATCTTCACATTTCTTGCCCATTCAGAGAGGTCTAGCCACATACCTCTTCTTCAAATTCCTTTGTTACCAGTTTTTCAGTCATGTTGCTTTCAAGTCCCTGACCATCCAGCCAACTTATTTGCCACAACTTATAAATTAGCATATAACTGTATATCTGGCCATTTTTTCTTCCATGCAAAGTGAATAAGCAGGTGCACTGATTAAAAATCTGCCCACTGGAGAGATTTCTCTTTGCTACTGTCTTTTGGGGATGTAGCAGAGAGGAAATTTAGAGCTGGCATGTCATGCAGGACCACCTGTAACCCAGACTGAAGTCTTGTCTTCCTCTGTCATCTGGTTCACCATCTGGACTGCCCCGTGGAGCTGCAAGTGCAGGCTGGGAGAGAAAAGGCAGCATGGCAAGACTAGTGACCATAGGCATTTGAGCCACTTCTCCATGTGACTTACTTTTGCCTTTAGAGCCTACTCAGCCCCAATCACATATTCACCACTTTCCTTTGATGATGGAGCATAACTCCGCAGCCCAACTTTATGACTTGATGGGTCAAATACTACCCAGTTCATGAAGGAGAGTTCAGGTTACACTGTAACTTGGTGGATCATAGTCATGTGTGATTTGTTTGCTGAGAATTTAAAAAAATATATGGATGGGAGAATTTAGTGATCTACTCAAATAGAGAGGTATAGGGTGTTCAAGGAGTCAAGGACTCCATACTGTTAAAATGTTTATTCTCCTCAAATTGATATAGGAATTCAGTGCAACCAAATCCAAATCCAAGCAGATTCAAAAACCTATTTGGGAAAGCAAAGAACTTAGAACACTTTAAATAACATTTGAAATGGAATGTATTTGAAGAACCCCTGCTAATTAATTTCAAGGCTTAATATAAAAATCTGTAGTGAATGGTATTGTTCAAAGGACAGATGTATGGAAAAATGGATCAGAATTAGAAAGCCCAGAATATACCCACACATATGTGTTCAATTGATTTTCAGCAAGTGCCAAGATAATTGAACAAATGTCACCGAATCACCTGAAAATACAATGCAAAAAATCAACTATGATCCTCATATTGAATATAAAAACAATTTTGAAAAGGATCATGGACTGAAATGTAGAACTTGAAAGTACCAAATTTCTAGAAATAAATACAGGAGAAAATGTTTATAACCAGGCATTAGGCAATGTTTTCTTAGAACATGAAAGACCAAACCATTTTTAAAAATGTGAAAATAAATTTCATCAAAAGCAAGAACTCCTCTGTGATAGACACTGCTAATACAATGAAAATACAAGCCACACCGTGAGAGAAAGTATTTTCAAACACCTATCTGAAAGAATAATAAGAAACAATCTCTCTGCTACCCCCATCCAAACAGGTAAAAGATTTGAACAAATCCTTCATCAAAAAATAGATATATCAAATGAGATGTGAAAAGATTGTCATTAGTCATTAGGAAAATAAAAGTTAAAACCTAGTGAGACATTTTTTCATCTCCACCAGAAATGCTAAAATTAAACAATAGATAATACTGTGTGTTAAAAAAAATTATGGAGCAACTGAAACTCATATACATTCTGATGTTGAGTGCACATCTGCACCACCATGCTGGAAAATTCTTCAGTTTTGACTACTAATGCTAAGGTCACATGTATCTCCTGACACAGCAACAGTATTCTTGGCTTACATACCTGAAAATAATAAATGGTTATATTGACCAAAACCATGAACAGAAATGTTCAGAGAAATATTTATTCATAAAAGCCAAACTAGAACTATAATAGCATTAAATTAGTGATTTCCAGGGCAAGATGGTAGAGGAGTCTGAAAACTAAATACCATCAGGTCCCAGGAGTTCAGCTAGATAGTTATCATACTATTCTGAACACCTAAAAACTCAACAGGAGATTGAAGAGAAGAAGAGCAGCAATCCTAGGAACAGAAAAGTGACAACTTTCTGTAAGGTAGGACATGTGAAGAAGTGAATCCTAGATGATGTATGGGAAGATAGACCACTGGGGGAGGGTTCAGCTCCTGGCAAGTGGTAGAGCAGTGGAGCACAAAATCGGAACTTTTAGAAGTCTGCTCCACTGAAGGTTGTTGCTCCAGAGGCTAAGCAGGGGGATGGAGCCCTCATGGGGAGAGTGTGGCTTCAGGACTCTCAGGGTCACAGAAAGACCAGGGGTGTCTGCATGCAGCAGAGCTCCCAGATATCAGAGGGAGAAGCCAGCTTCAGAGGCAGAGCCAAGGAGTGAGCTCTCAGCTTGGGGCTACCATAAACTGTGATCCAAGGCACAGTTAGGCCACTGCCCTTCCAGCAGAGACCCCTCAAGTGGCAGATCCAGGGAGACTCACCTTCTTCTGGGAGGAGTGGCACAGGAGTGGTACAGGAATCTGCTGAGTTTGGAGACTCCAAACGGGACCTTGCGCCAGAGATAGAAACCTCGGTCACAGGCCTGGGGAGCTCAGAGCGTGGCTCGAGACCAGGGAGACAGAAGAGATTGACTGCTTTTCTCTGAGAGTGCACTGAGGAGTGCGGCCCCGAGCTCTCGGTTGCTATGGGCTGGAGATTGGGAGGCCACCATCTTTATTCCCTGCCTCCAAAGTGGTAAGGAAAGCATTCAGGGAACAAAAGCTCTCGAGAGTGAGCCAAAGCAGATTACTTAGCCTAGCCCCTAGCAAGGGCAGTGAAATTCTGCCTGGAGCAAAGATGTTTGAGAATCACTGCAACAGCCATCTCTTGGAGAAGATCAGCAAGAACATCCAGCCAAGATCAAGCTCTCAAATCAATGAGAACTTTGGAACTCCAGAGCTAGGGGAAAGCAACACATGGAATTCATGGCTTTTCTCCCATGATTCTTTAGTCTTTCAAAGTTAAATTATTTTTATTTTACTGTCTTCTTATTCTTTTTTTTTAAATTTTTCCTCTTTCCTGTTTTAACCATTTTTAACTCTTTTATCATATCAATACATATCAAAAGATTTAAAAAATCTTTTAAAATTTTCATTGTCATAGTCATATTCTATCCCTTCATTGTATTCAATCTTATTTTTTATATACATATAGGTTTTTCTTTCTTTAAAATTTTGGAATACAGTTTCTTCTAACAGATCAAAATATACCATAAATTTAGTGCATGGCTTTATTCCAATCTCCAGCCTGATCAGATTCTTTCTTTTTTTTTTTTCTCTTTTTCAACCAACTTCTTATCTTATCAATTCCTTCTTTAGAATCTTTTAAAATTTTCATCTTTACAGCCATGTTCCATCCGTTCATTGTTTTACCCTTATTTTTGTGTATATATATATACATATGTATATATATATATATATATATGTGTGTGTGTGTGTGTGTGCGTGTTTCTTTAAATTTTGGGATGCAGATCCTTCTAATAGACCAAAATACACCCAAAATCAAGTGTGTGGCTCTATTCCATTCACCAGTCTAGTCGGTTTTTTTTCTCCTTTATTCTCCCAATTTTGGGTCTCTTCAGATTTGGTTAGTGTATTATTTTTCTGGGTTGTTGCTACCCTTTTAGTATTTTGTTCTCTCACTCATCTATTCTTATCTGTATAAAATGACAAGGCAGAAAACTCACCTCAAAAAAAAAAAAAACAAAAAAAAAAAACAAGAAGCAGTACTGATGGCTAGGGACCTAAACACTCCTGACATTAGTAAGATGTCAGAAATAGAGTTCAGAAGGATGATTATCAAGGTGCTAGCTGGGCTCAAAAAAAGCATGGAAGATACTAGAGTATCCCTTTCTTGAGAAATAAAAGAACTAAAATCTAACCAGATTGAAATTTAAAAAGCTATTAATAAAGTGCAATAAAAAATGGAGGCTCTTACTCCTAGGATAAATGAGGCAGAAGAGAGAATTAGTGATATAGATGACCAAATAATGGAGAATAAAGAAGTTGAGAAAAAGAGACATAAACTACTGGACCATGAGGGGAGAATTCGAGAGATAAGTGATACCATAAGATGAAACAATATTAGAATAACTGGGATCCCAAAAGAAGAAGAAAGAGAGAGAAGGGCAAAAGGTATATTGAAGCAAATTATAGCAGAAAATTTCCCTAATTTGGGGAAGGAAACAAGCATCAAAATCCAAGAGACACAGAGAACCCCCCCCCTCAAAATCAACAAAAATAGGTCCACACCCCATCATCTAATAGTAAAACTTACAAGTCTCAGTGACAAAGAGAAAATCCTGAAAGCAGCTCAAGGCAAGAAGTCTGTAACATAGAATGATAGAAATATTAGATTGGCAGCAAACTTATCCACAGAGACCTGGCAGGCCAGAAAGAACAGGCATGATATATTCAGAGCACTAAATGAGAAAAATATGCAGCCAAGAATACTATATCCAGCTAGACTATCATTGAAAATAGAGGAAACATAAAAAGCTTCCAGGACAAAAAAAAAAAAAAAAAAAAAAATTAAAAGAATTTGCAAACACCAAACCAGCCCTACAAGAAATATTGAAAGGGGTCCTCTAAGCAAAGAGAGAGCCTAAAAGTAGTAGACCAGAAAGGAACAGAGACAATATACAGTTAACAGTCACCTTATAGGAAATATAATGGCACTAAATTCATATCTTTCAATAGTTACCCTGAATGTAAATGGGTTAAATACCCCAATCCAAAGACACAGGATATCAGAATGAATAAAAAAACAAGATCCATTGATATGCCTTCTGCAAGAAACCATTTTAGACCCAAAGACACCTCCAGATATAAAGTGAGGGTGTGGAAAACAATTTACCATGCTAATGGACATCAAAAGAAAGCAGGGGTGGAAATCCTTACATTATGAAAATTAGATTTTTAGATTATAATACGAGATGAGAAAAGACACTATATCACACTTAAAGGTCTGTCCAATAAGAAGATCTAACAATTATAAATATCTCTGCCCCTAAGATGAAAGCAGCCAACTATATAAGCCAAAAATATATAAACCAAAAGCAAAGAAACACATTGACAATAATACAATAATAGTAGGGAATTTAACACCTCCCCCACTGAAATGGACTAAAATAGATCATCTAAGCAAAAGATTAACAAAGAAACAAAGGCTTTAAATGACACACTGACCAGATGGACATCACAAATATGTTCAGAACATTCCACCCCAAAGCAACAGAATACACATTCTTCTCTAGTGCACAGGGAACATTCTCCAGAATAGATCACATCCTGGGTCACAAATCAGGTCTCATCTGGTACCAAAAGATTGGGATCATTCCCTGCATATTTTCAGACCACAAAGCTTTGAAACTAGACCTCAACCACAAGAGGAAAGTTGGAAAGAACTCAAATACATGGATGCTAAAGACCATCCTACTAAAGAATGAATGGGTCAACCAGGAAATTAAAGAAGAATTTTAAAATTCATGGAAACAAATGAAAATGAAAACACAACTGTTCACAATCTTTGGGACACAGCAGAGATGTTCCTGAGAGGAAAGTATATAGCAATACAAGCTTTTCTCAAGAATCAAGAAAGGTCTCAAGTATGCAACCTAAACTTATACCTAAAGGAGCTGAAGAAAGAACAACAAAGAACGCCTCAATGCAGGAGAAGAGAAATAATAAAGATGAGAGCAGAAATCCATGAAATAGAAGCCAAAAGAACAGTAGAACAGATCAACGAAACTAGGAGCTGGTTCTTTTAAAGAATTAATAAGATTGATAAACCCCTGGCCAGACTTACCAAAAGAAAAGAGAAAAGACCCAAATTAATAAAATCATGAGGGAAAGAGGAGAGATCACAACCAACACCAAAGAAATACAAACAATTATAAGAACATATTATGAGCAACTATACACCAGCAAATTTGGCAATCTGGAAGAAGTGTATGCATTCCTAGAGACATATAAATTACCAAAACTGAACCAGGAAGAAATAGAAAACCATAACAGAACCATAACCAGTAAGGAGATTGAAGCAGTTATCAAAAATCTTCCAATTAACAAGAGCCCATGACCAGACAGCTTCCTAGGGGGAATTCTACCAAACATTTAAAGAAGAATTAATAACTACTTTCCTGAAACTGTTCCAAAAATATAGAAATGGAAGGAAAATTTCCAAACTCATTTTATGAGGCCAGCATTACCTTGATCCCAAAATCAAATACCCCATCATAAAGGAGAATTAAGGACCAATATCCCTGATGAACATGGATGCAAAAATTCTCACCAAAATACTAGCAAATAAGATCCAACAGTACATTAAAAGGATTATTCACCGCAACCTAGTGGGATTTATTCTTGGGCTGCAAGGTTGGTTCAACATCAGCAAATCAATCAATGTGATACGATACCTTAATAAAAGAAAGAACAAGAAACATATGATACTCTCAATAGATGCTGAAAAAGCATTTGACAAAGTACAGCATCTTTTCTTGATCAAAACTCTTCACAGTTTAGGGATAGAGGGCACATACCTTAATATCATCAAAGCATCTATGAAAAACCCACAGTGAACATGATTCTTAATGGGGAAAAACTGAGAGTTTTTCCCCAAGGTCAGGAACACAGCAGGGCTGTCCACTATCATCACTGCTATTCAACATAGTACTAAAAGTCTTAGCCTCAGCAATCAGACAACATAAAGAAATAAAAGGCATCTGAATCAGCAAAGAAGTCAAACTCTCAGTCTTTGTAGATGACATGATATTTTATGTGGAAAACCCAAAAGATTCCATTCCAAAACCGTTAGAACTCATATAGGAATTCAGTAAAGTGTCAGGATATAAAATCAATGCACTTAAATCAGTTGCGTTTCTATACACCAACAACAAGACAGAAGAAAGAGAAATTAAGGAGTCAATCCCATTTACAATTGCACCCAAAACCATAAGATACCTAGGAATAAACCTAACCAAAGAGTCAAAGAATCTGTACTCAGAAAACTGTCAAGTACTCATGAAAGAAATTGAGGAAAACACAAAGAATTGGAAAAAAGTTCCATGCTCATGGATTGGAAGGACAAATATTGTGAAAATGTCTACGCTACCTAAAGCAATCTACACATTTAATGCCATTCCTATCAAAATACCATCAACTTTTTCAAAAAACTAGAACAAGTAATCCTAAAATTTATATGGAACCAGAAAAGGCCCTGAATAGCCAATGTTAATAAAGAAAACCAAAGTTGGCAACATCACAGTTCCAGACTTCAAGCTCTATTACAAAGCCATAATCATCAGGATACTATAGTGCTGGCACAAAAACAGACACACCTATCAATGAAACAGAAGAGAAAATCCAGAAATGGACCCTCAACTTTATAGTCAACTAATCTTTGACAAAGCAGGAAAGAATGTCTAATGGAAAAAAGGCAGTCTCTTCAACAAATGGTGCTGGGAAAATTGGACAGTCACATGCAGAAGAATGAAACTGGACCATTTTCTTATACCACACACAAAAATAGACTCAAAATGGATGAAAGACCTCAATGCGAGACAGGAATCCATCAAAATCCTTGAGAAGAACACAGGCAGCAACCTCTTCAACCTCAGGCACAGCAACTTCTTCCTAGAAACATCACCAAAGGCAAGGGAAGCAAGGGCAAAAATGAACTATTGGGACTTCATCAAGATAAAAAACTTTTGCACAGCAAAGGAAACAGTTAACAAAACCAAAAGACAACTGACAGAGTGGGAGAAGATATTCTCAAATGACATATCAGATAAAGGGCTAGTATCCAAAATCTATAAAGAACTTATCAAACTCAACACCCAAAGAATAAATAATCTAATCAAGAAATGGGCAGAAGACATGAACAGACATTTCTGCAAAGAACACCTCCAGATGGTCAACAGACACATGAAAAAGTGCTCCACATCACTCGGCATCAGGGAAATACAAATCAAAAGCACAGTGAGATACCACCTCACACTAGTCAGAATGGCTAAAATTAATAAATCAGGAAATGACAGATATTTGGGGAGGATGCAGAGAAAGGGGAACCCTCCTACACTGTTGGTGGGAATGCAAGCTGGTGCAGCCACTCTGGAAAACAGCATGGAGGTTCCTCAAAAAGTTGAAAATGGAGCTACCCAGGACCCAGCAATCATATTACTAGGTATTTACCCTAAAGACACAAATGTAGTGATCCGAAGGGGCACATGCACCCAAATGTTTATAGCAGCAATGTCCACAATAGCCAAACTATGGTAAGAACCTAGATGTCCATCAACAGATAAATGGATAAAGAAGTGTGGGGTATATATATATATATATATATATATATATATATATATGGTATATATGTATACTATATATATATATGAAATGTGATCTGTGTGTGTATACACACACACACACATATGGTATGTGGTATATGTCATATATATATATGTATATATATATATATGCCATCAAAATAAAGCCTTGCCATTTGCAATGATGGGGATGGAGCTAAGATGTATTATGCCAAGCAAAATAAGTCAATCAGAGAATCAGAGAAAGACAATTATCATATGATCTCTCTGATATAAGGAATTTGAGAGACAGGGTGGGGGGTCATGGGGGGAAGGGAGGGAAAAAATGAAACAAGATAGGACCTGGGAGGGAGACAAACCATAAGAGACTCTTAGTCTCAGGAAACAAACTGAGGGTTGCTAGGGGTTTGTGGGGGGAAGGACAGAGTGGCTGGGTTATGGACTTTGGAGAGGGAATATGCTATGGTGAGTGCTGTGAATTGTGGAAGACTGATGATTCTCAGACCTGTACCCTCGAAGCAAATAATACATTATATGTTAATAAAATAATAAAAAAGTGAATTATAAGAGCATTAAATTACATCAAACTCCTAGGAATAAATAAAAGATGTGCAAAATCTCTATGGAGGAAATTATACTTTTACTGAGGGATATTTTGAAAGACCAAAATGAAAAGAGAGCGATGCTAGATTTGTGGAGACAATATTTTACAGACATCAATTTTATCAAAATTGATCTATATATTCCTTGTAATTCTATTCTTAAATCTGTATAAAAATATGAAGAGCCCAGAATAGGCAAGACAGTCTGAAAAAAAAGAAAATTACTAAGCAAGAAAAATCCTCTACCAAAACCATGATTTATATGAAGGAATAGTAATTAAGACCATGTTCCTTTAGCACAGAGATGAAAAACATAGACCACTAAAGAGATCAGGAGTTCAAAAACAGGCCCACACACATATGGACATAATCCGTGATGGAGATGGTATAGTATGTCAGTGCGGAATTGGTACATTTTCAACAAATGGAATGAGGACAGGTAGCTGGCCACATAATTTATTGTTAAAGTCATTTCTAGGTGGATAAAGAACCTAAAGGTAAAAGGAAAACCTTATAAGTTTTTAGGAAATAATGTAAGAAAATATCTTCATTAAGTCAGGGTAGGCAAATATTTCTTTTCTTTTTTTTAAAAAAGATTTTATTTATTTATTTGACAGACAGAGATCACAAGTAGGCAGAGAGGCAGGCAGGCAGAGAGAGAGGAGGAAGGGAAGCAGGCTCCTCGCTGAACAGAGAGCCTGATGTGGGGCTCAATCCCAGGACCCTGGAATCATGACCTGAGCCGAAGGCAGAGGCTTTAACCCACTGAGCCACCCAGGCACCCTGAGGGAAATATTTCTTAAGCAATATACAATAGTCACTGAGTATAAAGGAAAGATCTATAAGTTCAACCACATTCAAATGAAACATATCTCATCCATTAAAATTTCTAGAATTAAAGGATAGTCTACAGAAAAGGAAATCATGTGCCCAATACATTTTGAACAAAGCTCTTCTATACTCACACAAATCCCACAAACTGTTAATAAATATAAGGCCACCCAAAAGAAAAATGAGCAAAAGAGACTTAAACAGTTCTTTACAAGTGCCTTCCTATGTGCCTTCTTATGTGTTGAATCATGTCTCCCCCAACCTAGCTTACCTCAGAATGTGACTTTATTTGGAAATAAGGTTGTTGCATATGTAATCAATGGAGAGGAGATCCTACTGGAGTAGGGTGAGAAATTTGGAGACAGAGACACATAAGGAGAAAGCCATGTGAGCATCAAGGCAGGTGGTTTGTGATTCATACTCACAGTAAGGAATGCCAAAGATTTGCCAGCAAACCACCAGAAGAAGAGAGAGTCATGGAACAGATTCTCCTTCACAACTGTCAGAAAGAACCACCCTTCTGGTCCTTGATCTCAGACCTCTAGCCTCCAGAACCATGAAACAAAAAATTTCTCCTTAAGCCATTATGTTTGTGGAACTTTATTTGAGTAACCCTAGGAAACAACATGTGTTCAAAAAACCTAGAAACTGGCAATTAAGAAAATTAAAATGATGCTGATCTATTTCTATGAACCAGCTAGATTGACAATCATAAAACAGCACCAAATGATGGTGAGAATATAGAACAGTAAGACTATCATACAATACTGCCAACAACCACTTTCAAAACAGTTTGAGACAATGACTTGTTATCATCAAATAAAGTTAAATGTGCATAATCCCTTAACCTGGCAATTCGGCTGTCAGGTATATACCAGAGTGGTTAATCAGTGCACATAGTGATTTCCATGTACCAGGATACATACATAAAAATGAGAAATAAGCAAAATGAGAAACAAACCAGATGTCAATAGAGACGGCAAAGATAAATAAAATGATCAGGGTATATTCCCCCCACAGAACAACTTGCAACAATGAAAAGAAATGAACTACATTTCTTTCGGCTATGTACAAGAACACAGACGACTATCCCAGACAAAATTCTAAAACTCAGATAGATATGGTCATTCCGGGTGTCTGCTTCATAATTATTTATTAAACTGAATCACATATAATGTGTTTTTTCTAATTATATCTCACATTTTAAAAATCTGGGTTTTTTTTTCCACTTTGGGGAGAGTTCCACTGAATAGCTTCAGTATTTAGGTAGGAATGAGTCACTTGGCCACCCCCAATTGCGCAGCCTGAGAAGGCAAAAATGCAATGACAGCAACAGTGAGATTCTGCGTGAGGAGAAAGAAGAAAACTGGTATTTGGTAAGGAGTTCAAAGTGTCTGCTGCACATGTACTCTTCATCATTTGAAATATTTGAGTGCAATTATAGCTTTAGAGGTACGTAATTTTTTGGTAAGACAATGTGCAGAAAGAAGGCCTACTATTCTATCGATGTGTGTGTGGGGAGGGGGGAGTGTCCATCAAAAAAGGCGATCTATCCCAAAACTTGAAGTAGAAATTTGCTGCCTTGAAGTTGCTGAGAATCAATGTGTCAGTCATTAATTCATTTCTAAAGGTTTTTCAAAAGAAAGTTTTCATAGCTTAGAACTAAACCCAATGCAAGACAGATGTAGACTGTCCCACATTGTGGAGATAGCATTTTGCCCAACTTGGCCTATTGCTATGAAGGATGGCAGCCCTGAAGTCTTTCCTGGCTCTGCCAAAATCCTGAGGATAGAAACATGCTTGTATTTTTCAAGATTTGTCATTGGATTTCCATCCCTTGCCACTCTTTCTCTAAATGCCAGTGGTTTTTGGTAGTTCACCTTCAGCGGGTTGTCTGAGATGATACTGAGCCACACTCCTCTTCTCCCTAATATCATTCTGTTTAAGGATGGTCTCCTGTGAGTGGAGAGACACACATGCAAGTCTGCTGGATGGGGATCCTTCAAACCCTTTCGTTTTCTTGATACAGCGGGACCCTCTCCGTCTATGGAGCAGTAGAGACGCCGGCAGGTGTATCCTTCCTCTCTGAAGAATCAGGCGTAAGGACAAACACACACACTACAGACTGCTGCCTTAGCCTGGGACCATCAACCTTGGGCCCCTGACATGACACACTTGTCAACTGCACAGGCTGAATCCCCAGGATAAAGGATTTCCAGAAGTATTAGGGCCATCAAATGATCTCTCTCTGCCTACAGGGAGATGAACAGAAACCATTGTTATAGGGTTCTATCTAGAACCCTATATTCTGTAACTCACTGAGTAACAATCATTTGAAATTAGCGTTAAAATCAGTAATATACCTAGATAAAGGCAATTTTGAAATAAATTCTTAATGAATTCTAAAATCCTAGTAAGTCACAGACCTTTTTAAAAAAGTGGATGAAAACTAAACCTAGACAAAAATGCTAGCAATGAAGAGGCCTTCCAGTACAGAGAAGTAACAGGGGTTTGGGAGCAGGTGTTTCTAAAATTCATTTATGATTTTTTAAGTTTAACTCTGAAGAAGTTACTTACCATCTTAGTCTTGCTGCTTCGTCTGTTATATTAGTTCATAATACCTTCCCTACAAGAATGTTGTTATACATGAAAAAACAGCAATTCCAGTCCTCATACGTGGTACTTGTTCAATAAATAGTAGCTTTCACTGAAGTCTATTAAATAAAGTCATTTTCTAAGGTCACGAGTTTTGTGATCTTGGGTTCATCAATTCTTCTTCTATAGAGTGGATTGAACAAAATGACTCCGTCTATTCTACAACTCATAAGATAAAGGTTACCCCTATCATAAACCCACATCATGAACAGTGAACTGTAGGGAAAGAGGAAGATTCTTGGGTTCTCCTCTCAGCCCTTGTCCAACTACTTGACCTTGGGCAAGTCAACCTCAGAAACTATGGAGCTGAGTGAATATGATCTCCAACAGTACCTGGTACTTTTGGTATCGGCTAAAATTCTCTGACACTTCTAGTTATGGTGGGCCAACAGACAACTTGAAATTGAAAGAACTGAGTTGTAACTTAAAGGAATCTATTTGGCTGTCACCATATTCCATGATCAACTATTGAGACTTGATGTCTGGCACAAGTTTGACCAAAGGCTCACACTTACCTATTTTGACTCCAGTGTCTAGTGATGGGAACTCTACTGGAGATGGAGGTGTTTTCTTTTGTCTTGGAGAAAGAGAGGCACCAGACTGGTGTCAATGGAAAGTGGGAAATTGAGGCACATAAATTATGAAAGCGAGAGGGATATAATCCCAGCCTAAGGAAGAGGTTCTCAATTCCATCAGCACACACTCGACCTCCATGAGGATATCACATTATAACTACAGAAAAGGCTTATAAATGTGAGGACATGAAAATCCCATTTCAATTTAAGGGACCAGTTACTTAGGGCAAAGGCAAGGTGGGTGAGGGCGAGTCATATAATATTAAGTAATTAATTATTTTTGGAGGAAAAAAAGAGTTTTAGAAAGCTCGTGCTCACATGAAAGTCAGAACTGTGACCATGCAAAGGAGCCCATAGCAACATTACTTGGCTTAGTCCAGTTAGGAGGGAATCATTATGATGCTATGTGTGTGGTCTGGGTCTCAAGCTGTTTGACATGCTTAGAATTTGATCTACGATGTTTGTAAGTCAGATTTATTTGATTTACAAGTTCAGTGATTAGCAAGATGTTGCTTAATCTGTATTTGGGTATTTAAAAGAAAATCTGTTTGTGTCTTAGAAGATTAAATATTTGAGCTAATCCAGATATATTATAATCGTCATTGTAGTTTACCATACCCAAGGCAATTTGATTAAATATGTAATGATGTTAGATGTTTAAAAAAGAATTGTATCAGATATGTCAATTCAAAAAAGCATTTTTCCAAACTTCTGTATGTCAGAAAATAAAAGAAACCTGTAAGGCAAACTTAAGGTCTTAAGAAAATTTAATTTTCAATGGTAACTTGGACCAAAAAAATATTGATTAAAACCCAAGTATTAGATAGAACTTATGTTCTTGCACAAATCCCCATCTGTGTTACTTCCTTCAGTATTTTTCTTCCTCTAGTTCAGGTTAACTGGGATAAAGTCCCACAGAAGAGACAAATTAATCCCATTCCAAGTGGATAGGCACACTATGTGAAATGTGTGCTAATACCTGCATTTGTAGTGCCACCTCGTGTTAAAGATGGGTAATAACATTTTGAGAAGTGAAGCGTGGGTGGAGGCCCCATTTAATGACGCTATTATCTATCTTAAGCGTTAAGGTGAGAAACATGGAAATCGTGGCGTCTAAAGCTTCCCCTTTTTCTACCCTTAAGTTTTATGGAATTTTGTGTTCCTTTTGTATATTCCCATAGTACATTCTTTTCATCTTACTGAACATATTTCTTGGCTTTGGAGTTAGAAACTTCTGCCTTCACAGATCTTGTATTCTAGTGGAATTCTTATTTCTTTCATAGTATTTATCACAGGTTGTTCATTTCAAAATGATTTATGTCTGTCCACCTCACGTCCTACCAGTGAGCTTTGTTTCCTCCAATGTGCTTTGTTTCTAAAAGACTTTGCATAGAATCAATTCAAATTGCTTGTAGAATTAAACAGATGTGCAAAAAAAGAATGCTGAGCATAATTTACAAATCAACTAATTTCATGGTTTTAATGAGATTGTTTTCTCCTTGGATCTTTGATCAACAATGATTCTTGTTTGGTTATGCTATGCTGGAAGTCACCCTGCTGTATACTCTTTGACCAGAATAAGAGATAAGATCATGGAATTTCTCTTCTTTTGCGTGAGAATAATTATATACTTATAAAAATGAATTTTTAAAGTCTATGATTTTTTTTAATTGTTACTTAGTCAGCTTTCCTATTTTGTCCTATTCCTTAACTTGTCAAATGTTATATGTCAGATGAGAAAAAGTGTTCAGGCACTTTGGTTTTCAAACATCATCTTCCATGAATATTATACACTGTTATTTTTAGAGATGTCATTTAAGAATCTTGATCTTGGGTACAATTAACTAAAATAAATTAAATTTTTAAAGGATAATTAACATTGGATGAGCTGGGGTACAAATAGAGAAGCAGAAGAATCTTTTACTCGATTCCCCAGAGTCTGGATATCATCGCTGCCATTTTAAGGAAATCTCACCTACTAATCTTAAAAATACCAAAACAAAAAACAAAACCCCCCCCAAAAATCAACGAGATTCACAATGAAGAAGCTAGTCTGTATAATCCTCTTATAATTGAAGCTCATGCAAATATAAAATGAAAAAATACCTTATGGTGTTTTGGTCCCCAGAATAATGTCTGCATCCTACCCCTGAAATCTGTGAATATGGCATATTAAGGGGCAAAGGGGAATTAAGGTGGCTCATCAACTGACCTTAAAATAGGGAGATTGTCCTGATTATGCAGGTGGACCCAATGTAATCACAAGTCTCCTTTAGGTTGGAAGAGGAAATTAGAAGAGAAAAACAGAGAGACATTAGCATGAACAGGATTCAGACTGGCTTTGCCAGCTCTGAAGATGGAGGAAGAAAACAAGGAGTCCAGGAGCTTCTAAATACTGGAAAAGGCAAGAAAACAGATTCTCCCTAAGAGGCCTCAGAAAGGAACGCAGCCCTCTGAACACCTTGATTTTAGTCCAGTGAGACCTGTGTCAGCCTTCTAATCTAGAGAATTGCAAGATAATCAGTCTTATTGTTTTATGCCATTGAGTTTGTGGTAATTTGTTACAGCAGCAATACAAAACTAATATATACCTAGATCATCCTAGCAAGAATGATACAATGTTATAAGAACATTCCATTAGGTGTCAATTTCATGTCTGCTTGTATTAGAATTAGACTTTAATAGTGGAGTAAGGAGTAAATAGTCCAGATATATATGTGTATTCACTCTCCTACCACTACACATATTGTTTCCCTCAAAGTGCCTCATTACTAGAAGGCTTTTCATGGAGTCAGTTTTCAAAAATTGTACATGGTCTTAATGATGATATGTTATAATAATGTCTATATCATATTGTAAATATTTAATGATATGTATAGTGATGTTTTGAAAAAATAGTCTGTTCCCGTTAAGTCAGAAACAAGTAAAAATATAAGAAGGCAGAGAGAAGATCTCAGTTACTCACTAATTTGACTTTTTTTTCTTCTGCTTTCTGAGGGATACTGAATTTTCTCCAGGTTTTCTATGCTGTCTTCAGCTGGTCTGTGTTGTGGTGCCATTTTCTTGTATCAGAATCTTTGTCACAATTTGTCAAAGGCTCCCAGTACATAAAATTTTAATGGCTTCAAGACTTTGTCATTCATAGTCTGATAAGGCTTTGCTTTTTCCAAGAAACTCCAGAAATGCTCACCTCTTGCTTTGCCTGTTGTCTTAGAAAGAGCTTACTTTCAGCTTTCTCAGTGTTCTGGCTATCTGTTGCCTTTTGATCTCTGTGCTTGCATCCTGTGTCCACGTGCACTCACGATGCTGTGGGGAAAGCCAAGTTAAGTCCTTCAGTATAATGTTGGGTCAGGAGCACAGCTCTAGACGTCTGTTTCCATGTGACTTAGAACTCTTCAATGTTACCCCAAGTGTTCAGGGTCTTATACCTTAATATATAAAACCTTTTCCTCTACTTCACATTTGAAAGACTCTTCTAGGCTATGTTTCACAAATAAAGTAGTTACATCCATCAGTATTACTGTGTGTGTTGGGGCCGATGAAGGAGGGGTTTTCAGACTTGTCAAAAACCTTGTGCTTTCAGAGAAGAAGGATATTAGCCTCTTTCGTGCTGTTCACCTACTCATGAGTAGGAAAAGATATCGAGATCTAGATATCTTCTAGGAGGTCTCATTTCACTGGCAGGAGGAAGAATACTGGTAGTCATAACGGTCTATGTCCCTCTAAAACTGTCCCATAGGCTTGCCTTAACTGAGCTTAATACAAATAACTACTCCACCTCTACATCTTTATTATCTTTTGCAGAGAAGACAGGTCCTTTGCTTTAGAAAAGTGACCCTAAAGGTAATAATTTTGAAAGAGTAGGGCATTTTGGTGCTACTCAAATCAGTATTTTAGATGTAAACATTTTTATTTAATATATGTTGAATTCCCAGCCAGTGGAAAACACTACGCGGGCTACTGGAAAATACAAAGATGAATTAGATTAGATCCTTGATGGGTTGCCAGTCTCTTAAGGGAAAAAAACATGTTCCTAGATAAAACTGACTAGATAAATTCAGTCAGTGCTACCATGGAAGTATGTGTTAGCCAGAAGTAATGTAACATTTTCCCAGTAACATTTTACTGGGAAATACAAGGGAGTTTAGCTACTACATGGATGGAACCAAGTGCTAATAAGATATTGTCAAGAGTTTCTTCATCTCTTGTGTTTTTTGTCTGCATTAATCTTATTTTCAGATCAACTTTCTCTTCACGGTAGCAGGATGACGACCAATAGAGTATATCAGGCAAACCCCCCTGGATTTGTTCTGGTGGCCCTGGTTTAGGGTAGTTCCTTATCCCTAAGCCAATCACTGTGTCCAGGGAATGTGAGCCCCTTACTGATTAGCCTGGTTCGCATCTCCCTGGGGTGTTGAAGGGGTAGAAGGATCAGGGGTAGAGTCAGCTCTGTCACAAATGCCACATGGACTTGGAGAAAAGTCACTGCAATGATAAGCTGAGTGAGTGTTGTCGTTACTTCCCTATGAGGAGGGGAAAGGGTTCCCTCACACACCACCACAAGTCAATGAGAAGAATTACTGCAGAGAGGTGGGATGGGGTTATTAAAACAAGTCTCCAGCTGCAAAAAGTTCAGGTTTGTTTCTTTTTGACACCAGAGTGGACCTTAGTGAGAGAGCTCTTGGGATAAATTGGCATGAAGCCCCTCAATTATGGGTGAACAAAGAGCATTCTTGCTTAGAGAAGTCTGAAGGCAGGAGGCCAATGGACACTTTGTGGTGACGGGAAAGGTCCCTGCACTTCAACCATCAGTCAAGACAAGGAGGTCATATTTTCCCGTGGACCAGTGAGATCTCTTGGAGGATAAAGAGAGGGCGTCCTGCTTCAATGAGACAGTAGTAGAGAGAGGCTGAGGGTTTCCTGCTGCAGGTGAGGGATCTACAGAGTGTGCATCACTTCAGTCAGAATCCTCAGAGACTAGAGCACTTGGAATTGTGTCTGAGGGGCCCAGAGTCTTCCAAATAGTCATCAAAGCACCACACCAAAAAGCAACATTTAGATGGCTGAGACACAGACAGCATCATCTGTTGAATACACTGGTTGTGTTTTTCTGCAAACACACCATCCACTTTCCCTTCTACTCCAGGGAGCCAGAAGCAAAAGAGAAAATGAAGGAGGCATGAAAGAGCCAGGATAAATAATGAGGAAAAAAATGCATCAACACTACCTTATTCAACTGCATAGTCCACTATTGGGGATCCAATAGTGGCTGCAATCCAGCCAACACTCCTCTTAACCTATCTTGGGTGGGAGCTGCCTCAGCTTAAAAATTCACCCGATGGTGCCTTTTGTGCTAGGCGTGGCCTCCATCACATCTGTTCCCCACTGCGGGTGTCCACGCCGTGAGTCCGGGCTGAGTTGGGAGAAGGAAACCAGCTTTGGACTGAAGGTGAGATTAAAGTTTTTATTTAGACTTGCATGGGCATTTCATCCCTGAAAGTAATAATATATACTTTTTAAGATTTTATTCATTTATTTGAGAGTTGAGGAGGGGTAGAGGGAGAGGAGAGCAAGAACCTTAAGCAAACTCCACACTGACCAGGGAGACTGACACAAGATTTGACATGGGGCTTGATCACAAGACCCTGGAATCATGACCCTGAGATCACGACCTGAGCCGAAACCAAGGGTTAGACCCTTACCTGACTGAGTTGTTCAGGCACCCCTGAAAATAATAATATTTTTGTAATACCTAAAAGTGACTAGAAAACTGTGGAATCACCCATGATAGCATGAAGGGACAGCAAAGAAGAATAAGATGGGGCAAATCAGGAACCAGTGTTTGGAAAAAAATGTAAATCTACATTGAAGATGTGTTTTACCACTCAGCTCATTTGTTAAGCGGGTTACCTGTAGGCATTACTATTTCTTTCCTCCATTGCTGGGTATACAAATTTGTATAAATAATATATTCATCATTAGATACCCACCTGGGGGAAAAAGCTTCATTTCTCTGAAAGACTAAAAAAGAAGAAAAAGAAGGAAGAGGAGGAGAAGGGGAAGAAAAGAGGTCCAAGAAGCTAGCTAATAATTATGGCTATATGCTAGGGATTGGACAAATATCTTCTGTGTTCTTTTTAATGCTCACAGTAATCCCAAGGCATGTCATTGTTTGACAGTTGAGGAAACAGACGGTTCAAGATGGCGAGCCAGTTGGCCCAAGTCTCAGCATTGCTAAGGGCAGAAGGATTCAAATGTAATCTGATTTTGACAACAAGGTCCTTTCATTTCTATCCTCCACCCTGTGGAAGTCAGAGCAGTTGTAAGACAAGCCCCACCTAAATCTGAACAGTCAGTTAGCTCTTAGGTTGGAGCTCACATGTTGGTTCTTCAAACCTTAGTCTGCCTGGAATCACCACACAACACAGCCTTGACCTGGGTCAAAATAAACTAAAACTCAAAGGCGCGTTGTGTAGTCTGGTTTCTAATCCAAACAGTTGAAGAGCAGGGAATGTGCTTGCTTATGGAGCCATAAATCAATGAACTTCATAACAGTGACCCTTTAATGTGGAAGCAATGAATTTCTATCATATTTGGTGGGGGGACCTTTCTTTTTTAAGTTAAAATAATGCATTCAAATTCCATCCACATTTCTGAGGAATTTGTCATTTCACCCATATATACATTTTCCATTTCTCTTTGATCCATTGGAATAGCTCTTTTTGGATATTAAAAAAATGACTCCACTATCCTCTTTTATTTCCTTCCTGACAGTCAAGTACTATTTTCTAGGAGATTGGAATTACATTTCACCTTCTGTTCCAAACATTCTAATGTCCTCTGATCATTAGCCACTAGAATATTTTTCTCAATTTCTAAAATAAGCGATTTTTCTTTTGGCTTCTACTTCAACTAGTTTAATTTTTTTCTTTTTTGGCTTATTTTCATCAAGTATTTATGACACACTTAGAATTAGAGAACATGGGAGCAGGGGAGGGAAAGAGCTTAGAAATTTTCTAGACTTTCTCATTGGCTAGATGAGAAAACAGGAATATTAACTGCTATATCCCATATTATGCTGGCAATAAGTGATATTGTTGGGAATGTTGTGTTAAGAATCATTCTTAACAATCATGACTTATTAAAATATCTGCTATGGGTAGGATATAGGATGTGATGAATAGTTACCATATCCTCACTACACCATGCTGTTTTCTAAAGCAATGCTTCCCAAACTTTAATGTGCATACAGATGATAAAATGTATAGTCCAATTCAGTGAGCCTCAGATGGGTCTCGAGCATCTGCAGGAAGTGGACACGAGTGGTCAGCAAACTCCAGCCGACAGGCCAAATCCAGCCCACCCCTGTTATTGTAAATAACGTTTTACTGGGACGCAGTCCACACTCATTTGTTTACATATGACCTATGACTGCTTTAAGCTGCCACAGCAGAATGGAACAACTTTTAAGGCAGACGCCTTATGGCCTGCAAAGCCGAAAATACTTACTATCTGGCAGGAAATTGCCAATCTCTGTCCTGGAACATGGGTTATCTATCTTGGTCGCATGTTACAATCATTGGGGAACTTTTAAAAATCGGGGTGCCCATGCCAGACTGCAGGCCAATTTTAATTCAGAATCTTCGAAGGTAGGGCCAGGCATCATTAAAACAATAAATAAACTATATGTGTGTGTGTGTGTGTGTGTGTGTGTGTGTGTGTATAATCTCTAAAAAGTTGAGATCTACTGTTCTAGAGTGTAGGTTCCCAAATTGTGGTGAGCAAAAGAATCACCTGACCTGATTGTAAAAAAATGTAGAGTCCAGGGCCACATCCTCAAAATCTGGTCTCAGAGGGCCAGCACATGGGGCCCAGGAATCTATCAACACAAGCACACCAGTCATCTTGACACAGGGGCCCTAGGGCCCCACTTCAGCAGTAAGGAATTGTACTCTTTTTTTTTTTTTTAATAGAGAAGAGAGAAAATGAGCAAGAGAAAGGGCAAGGGGAAGAGGCAAGGGGAGATGGAAAAGCTCCCCGACACAGGGCTCGATCCTAGGACTCCATGATTGCAACCCGAGTCAAAGGCAAACACTTAACCCACTGAGCCATCCAGATGCCCTGAAAGTATATTCTTTCTAATGCATGCTATAAACACTTACTTTCTTGAAACACTTTCTTTCTAATCAGCTCAGGTGTTTACAGAATTATGATTCACAAGAGTGAGTCATTATTACAAAGTACATCCAGTACCAGCAATTAGAGTTCTTACCAAGAAAAATTATCCTGCCCACAAAATATGTTTCATTGGGGTTCTGGTTTTGCTTAACCTCTGAATGTTTTTACTGCTATAAATTACAGAAGAAGACGACAACAATTTCCCTCCAAACAAATCACAGTCTCTCTCATTGCATTTAAGAATTTGCTTTTAGAAGACAGCTGAAATATTGCTACTGGAGCATTTGAAATACCTAGAAAGATTTTGATTCTTCTGACCAAGTTTAGGGTTGTTTTAAAAATTAGCGGGATAAACAGTTCATTTTTATTCCAATGTAATATTTTAAAAGTATTAATTACCCAATTTCTAGGGCACCGTGTAAGTGACCCAAATCTCTAATTAGAGGATGATAAATGTATGCCAGTCCCACTGCTTTTGCCACCCTGCCTCCTGGCTGCCACATTCAATCAGCAGGTCCCTCTTCACTTTCTCCATTTGCAAGGTCTATGTACTGCAGTGACTTGCAGGGAAATTTCCCCCTATTTGGGGGCAGAACTAGAGCAAACAAGGAGATGAAAGCAGCAGGAAGATTCCCGCTAAGCCTGGCTTTCCCACCTCCTGAGATCCAGGAGCTCATCCCATCTGGCTCTCTGCAACTCACCATCTCATCATTTAATCTTTTGTTTACCTTCAAGTCTGCTGGAGGTTGGTTAGGATCCTGCCTCATCTTCCTGTGTTTGGAAATACATTCAACCAGAGTGCAGCCAGATCCAGTGGGGGAAAAGTGAAGGAAAACACATGTGAGATAGTGATTGCCTGCTTTTGTTTCCTAAGAGTCAGAGAAATCAAATATTTCATGTATTTCTGGGGTGGTGGTGGGGGAGCCTATCATGTACCTTCTGGCCACAAAATTCATCTGGGTATACGCATTGAGGGTCTCGCCTTCCATGGGACAGATATGTATTTGGAAAGAGTAAAATCTTTTTTTTTTTTTTCCAGAAGAGATGCTGAACATCAGAGGATAGAGCTGGAAGAAAACAGGCCAATTCACCCTGCGTGGTGGTGAAGAAGATTCCAAAGGCAACATGTGGCCCCTTGCTGCTCCACAGTGCGGAATTTTAGCTTAGAACGAATGCGGTGTCTCCGTTGGCCACAAGATGGCAGGATTTCAGCACATTCCTGCAGCCAGCCTGCGTCCCCTCCCTAGTAGGGCTAATGGATGCTGGTAATTTTGGCTTGACTCTCTCCTCTCAAGAGATTTCACACTCTCATAAATGGAATATACAAATACGGTTCAAAGACTTATGTTTTATAGCTTTAAAATGTCAAGAGTCAGCTATTCACGTAATACAGTTGGCATCCACAAATGGAAAGCTAGGGAAAGGCTCTGATTTTACTTATTAACGGTCTCTCAACTCTCTCGTTGGCTGAGGTTTGGGAACGACCTGGTTGGTGCTCTCCTTTGCTAAGGCTTCTCGGGAGTAAGCAATGTTGCCTTGTGGACATCCAGTGTTTACAGCTCCCAGGAGATAACCCAGGGAGAATGGGAGGAAGGCCAGCTTTGATGGTAGGAACAAAGGTTGTGAGAGAGGGGAGTGTTTGTCCTTGCAGGGTGGACAAAGAAGTGGATCCCGCTGAGCAGAAAAACAGGAACCCACCAGAGATCTGCCGTATGAATCCATTCATTCACCTGTCTAATCCTATTTCAAAACATTTGATTATAAGACAGTATGAAGTTACCTAGGAATGGAGAGATTAACAAAGCATGGCACCAGCTTCAGAGAGCTAGTCTGTTGGACTCTATCTAGAGATACTGAGAAAAGGAAAACCTCCCCATGGCAACTGGGCTCAAACAAAAAGAAAAGGAACTACAGAATAATCGGGAAAGAAGTTGGCCAAATTGCAAACAGGCAAAGGATAAGGAGGACACGGGCAGGGATTAACAAGAAGAAAAGAGGTCTAGGAGATAGACTAGAGGGCTAGAAAGCGAGTCATGCTGGAGGGGGTGGGGGTTGGGGATTTGGTGTGCGTAAGCTGACCGGGGTCCCAATGTAAGGAGAAGGACGCTGGGGCTGGAGCAAGAAACAGACAACATGATGAGAGTAACAACACAACACTTGGGTTTTCACAGTGGCCCAGGGCTGGCTGGTCATGTGATCTTTAGCAATTAGTCAAATCCTTCTGGGCACCCTGTCCTCATCTGTCAAATGGAGCCTGCAATGACTAACATACGAAGTAGGTAGGAACACCAAAGGTGAATCGTGAGTGTGCCTGGTAGAGAATAGTGGATTTCAGGAAATCACAGGCTTACCTTCTCTGTCAGATCTTTTACAAAAGTCAGTAGGAGATATCAGGAAGGCGAGGGACGCCCATGATAGGCATCCAAAGCAGACACACGCTGACCCCAAGCCCCCTGCTCCTGCTCAGCCCTCATAACTGCGATGAGGGGGATGGTGATGCCCAGAGAGCCTGAGAAAGGCCCAGCATTTCACTAAGGGGATATGGGAACAAACTGTGTACTTGTCTTGCCAACATCAACATGAATGCACGCTCCTTGTGAGAGATGGGCATGAAGAGAGGCAGAGAGAGTTGACTGTTAACCCTCCTTCCTCCACAATCTTATGGTCCTCTTCCAACAGTAGCCACACAGAGGCTTGGGCTGTGTCCTTCCAACTGTGGGGATCTCACTTGGAGTGTGTGGTGTGTGTGTCCCCATACGTAAATCTGCTCATGCCTCTGGACCTGCAACCCAGATGCTGGGCGTCTCCAAGCAAAGACCCCCGTCTTCCCTCCTTTCTGAACTGGAAGCTGAACATAGTCTTTGGCCATAGTCTAGACAAAGGAAATTCACTTCTAGGAGGCACTGGGGATTTATGGATGGTTTCTTCTCCAGGGGGCATTTAAATTTTCTCTCTACCACCACACTACCACCAGTTGGGGGTTTGCTTCTTTTTTACTTTCCTCCACACGCACTGGGCCCAGAACCTGCCCACTTTCCCGTCTCTACTGCTTGGCACCTCCTCTCCCGTCCCCGTGAACTCTGACCCCCCAGGCTGACGTACTTTCTTAAAGGTTCGGAGTCCTCTCAAAACTTCTTTTCAACAAAAATGGTCTCTTCTTATAAAATGATTCCTGTGCCAGTAATTATAAAGATTAATCATTTTCACCATATTACAGTGTTTATATGAATGCAATAACATACATAATTTTATATACATGAATGTTTTTCTTTTTTTTTCTTAAGATTTTATTTATTTATTTGACACACAGAGAGAGAGATCACAAGTAGGCAGAGAGGAAGGCAAAGAGAGAGGCAGAAGCAGGCTCCCTGCTGAGCAGAGAGCCCAATACGGGGCTCAATCCCAGGACCTGAGATCATGACCTGGGCCGAAGGCAGAGGTTTAACCCACTGAGCCACCCAGGCGTCCCTGAATGTGTTTTTCTAATATAAAATGGAATCATAGAGTTATATATACTGCTTTGCGACTTCCACTTACTCCTTAATTTTGTCTTATTTATCTTTCCAAATCATTAGAAATAAATCAGCCTCATTCTTAATTGCTGCTTAAAATTAATACTTTCATTAGAAATAAATCAAACTCATTCTTTCTCATTGCTTCATTAAATTAATACTTCAGTATGAGATGAGGTAGATTTCTTTGTGTTCTACTTTCGTTAATGACAAGATACAACATAATTCAGGGTTACGGCGAAAATCTGTCAGCCAAGCTCTTGGAGGCCTTGGGTTGCTTAGAACAGCAAAGCTATACAAACAGTATAAATTATATTAGCAATGTAAATAATGCTCAGAGCAAAAATTGCTAATACTTTATCAGCATGCTTCTAGGTACTGGGAACTATTGCTAGCCATGTGTAGGCATAGTAGGAGTAATCTACCATGAAGCGGCTTATTCCCAGTGCGTAGATGATCATTCTGAGTCATGGGAAAGTAAGTACACTGTTCAAGGTAACACAACCAATAAATGACATTGTCAAAATGTCCCTGAGTCTGGCTCTAGCATCTGTGTTGTTAATCACTAACCCATAGATCATTATGTCCAACAGGAAATACTTTGCACAGGCTCGTTGGCCGGGGACCCAAAGTGGCTGCCATTGACCGAATTCACTAAACATTCCCGCTCCGCGTGAGCTCCAGCTGATCTGGGTATGGAGCTTTCTCTTCTGCTCTCAATTAGGCATCCAGCCCCAAGGAAGAGTGGCATCCAAGAACAGAGCGGGGCAAGGTGTGCCCCGCAAGGCATGGCGTGGAGGGTAAAGGCACGAAGAAAAGAAGAAGGAGAAGCTAAGTGGAAAAGAATGAAAGAATGCCATGGCATCTGGCCAGGCACCTGGCCCCAGCCGAGAGCGCCTCTGGGGGGCATGTGCCAAACTTCAACAGCTCCAAGCCCCGCGCCCAGAATAGCTGCAGGGAGGCCCGCTGCCAGGGAGCCACTGATTCCAGCCAGAGCTGGGAGCACTTAATCAGATGCATCCGGTTTATGTTCATGGGATATTAGGTGGAAATCTACGGTCAACTGCAAATGAATTGGCATGCCCCGAAGTGGGCCAGCCACCGCCGGAAGGTAGGCCTCTTGCAAGTTGAAACCTCATTTTTCTCTCCTATGAGAGCCTGCCACACATCTAATTGATTCTGCACATTTTATCCCTATATAATAGACTCTCTAACAAAGAGGAGCTATTTCTTTCTTGTGATAACTGAACAGAAATTCCGAGGAGAAGTTAGCAGGACCATGTCATGGAACATGCCAGCCGGGTACCCATCAGCCAAGGCCAGTCCCCAACGGACGGCAGTTACAGCACTGTTAATGGCATCCGTGGCCATTGGGCTGAAGGGGGCTGGGATGCAAAACAGGACACCAGTATGGAGAGGGTTACGATGACCCTGAGAATTGATGAGCTTCCTTTTCTGCGAGAACTTCCCACAAATGATGTATAATCATCCTTGCCAGGTACTTCAAGATCTCCCTGGATGGTCATCAGTGAGCGATCTCAGTGTACTTCAGGTGTTTATTATTGTTTTGAGTCTCTTTTGTTTCCTCCCGAGATTTTGAGGCTGACGCTCTTGGTGTCCCCTCCAGATTCCCCTCACCAGGTCACAGCACCTGTCTTTCAGTTTCTATGACTACCACTTTCTTCTCCAGAAGTTTGCTACCTTGCCAGCTGATGCCTTGGAAATTGTACTGTTCCCCCAAACTGAAATGCGGTTATAACAGCTCAATCTTCTTGCCTCTGTGCAAGGCAACTCTTCCGTTGCATTTATACATCAAAATACCCCCGGTGGTCAGACTGAGGCTCAGATTCTCCTAAAATGGCAACTGGCCTAGCTTCCCTCCTGCCCTATCCTGTTTGTTTTCCTCCCATACAGGTTTTTCCTGAAAGTATTCCCCTCAGTAAATCACCTGTATAAAAATCCTTGCCTCAGGCTCTGCTTGGAGGAACACAGGCTAAAACAGCATGGAAGAGCTTTTGTCAACAAAAACCCTACAGTTATGCCCTATAAGCAACACGATGCAATGTTTCTCAAACCCTCAGGGATTCACATATGGCAGGGACTATTTTACCATATTTGCATATTACTTATGCAATTATTTACCTAATGGTTGTTTTTAAATAGTTTTCAAACCTACTCCTTTAAAAAATAACAAAAACCTAATCTTATCCTTAAAAATAATATTTCTGAAACCCTGAGTTTGAAGTGGTAATTAAATTTTTAAAAAGATTTATTTATTTATTTATTTAGAGCAGGAGCCTAGGGGGAGGGGCAGAGGGAGAAGCATACTTCCCGCTGAGCAGGGAACCCAACTTGGAACTCGATCCCAGGACCGTGGGATCATGACCTGAGCCAAAGGCAGACGCTAAACCAACTAAGCCATGCAGTCATTCCCTATTTAAATTTTTAATTCATGGAAAAATACATACATTTATCTAAATCTCGTTTCATTAATCACTATGTGTCATTTGTAAATGGACCACATCTTTAAAAACATGATAAAATGAAAAGTATGTTTCTCTTTGACTTGTAACTGTTACTTGTTACTTGTACTACTGCACAGCTGTGCTTATATTGGCTATGGAATAATTTATTGCTGATTTTTAAAAATTCAATAAATACTTTTTAATCTCCTCTTAACCCCCAATGTTACCAGTCATCCTAAGAGATGTTCATGAATTGGAACAAAAGAAAGAAGAAGTGTCCCTTTTTAAGAAACAGAAGTAATTTAAAAATCCTTTGGTTTCACTTACTTGTGGAACATAAGGAATGACACAGAGGACATTGGGTGGAGGATAGAAGTGAGTTGGGGGAAATTGGAGGGGGAGACAAACCATGAGAGACTGTGGACTCTGAGAAACAAACTGAGGGGTTTGGAGGGGAGGGGCTTTGGGGGTTGGGAGGGCCTGGAGGTGGGTATTAAGGAAGGCACGTATTGCATGGAGCACTGGGTGTGGAGAATAGACAATGAATCTTGGAACACTGAAAAAATCAAATAAAATTTAAAAAAATCCTTTGGTGTCTGCATTCTATCGACAGTGTTGAAATTTTTCTGTGATCGTCTGACATGTTAGTGTCACGTAAAAACATCTCACTTAATGACGAAATTGAAATTGACTTACAAGGAAAGGAGAGCTTCTGGAAACTGGGAACACTTGTTGCTAGGAAGATAATCTGACATCATGAAACTCAGATGCTTTTCTCAGAGGAGAAAGTGGTATCGATGGCCACGTGCTCAAGTTGTTGGTGGCAGAGCACATGACTCTTGACATCATATGCCTTTTTCTCTGAGCAGCAGTGATGCAGTGAGAATGAGCACTCAGAGCCATGCTCCTTGAAATGGAAACTGATGTCAAGGATACCATCTTCAGAGACATGCGGTATGGACACTTGTACCACAGGTGTGGGTAAAGAAAGGCATGCAGATAACATAGGGCCACAGATGATGGCTCTTCCTCCTGACTTCTCCCATCTTGACTGCATTGACTTTGGGTTTGTGAATGGCTACCCCGGAGAAACAGAGTATTTCAATATGGAAGGTGATAAACCAATGGTTAACAAACTACCTTGGTGGTCAGGATTTTGCCTCTCATCTCCAGCCTAATGGTCTTTCTCCACTATGCATTCTTCACACATCCCTTCTGGAACGATCTAGTACTGAGGGGCTAGAAGCCAGAGGTCTGCAACATCTTGAAAACAAGCTTTGCACACTTGCAAGGATTACCAAAATCATACACATTGAACCTGATGGGATAAATTTAAAATTACAGCCTGAGAAAAAGTAGCACCTATAGATCAGGGGAACGATTACAGGCTGGATAAAAGAGTTCCTACTTCATGGAATCTTAAAATTCTTTCGAAAATAAAAACCTATCTTAAAAATAAAAGTAGTGTTTGATGTTTTTATCCATCAGTGCAGGCCTCATTGAATGACAAGTTCCCCTGACAGGTGAACTTCAGTTCCGTTGATCTATCTGTCTTTGGCTATGGGTTTTCCTGGTGCGAGAAAATATATAATCTCGGTTTTATCCTGATTTTTAATCTTGGAGTGGCAAGGAGTTTTCTTTCACAAAGGATCTGTTTTTTACTTTCCAGTGGGCACATAAGCTTAATTTTTTTTAGTATGATCCCTGTATATCTGATCACTCCCAGAAATGCCCTCAGTATTAAGACTTCAACCTGGATAGATTTTTTTTCTTTCCTGCAGCCTTTTAATTGTGGAAATAGTTGTCTTGAGTGTTCTCTTTGCTCCTATCACTCAATAGTTATGGCCTTTCCTGGAGCTTTCTAATTTAGCTGAGTAAGCACCATTCCCTAAAGACAACCCACTCCTCCCTAGGCTGAGGGATGTAAATTAAAATATCAGAAATTTTAGGTATATATTTTAAATTAAAACAATAAGAAATTAAGCTTTACTAACATGTCATATATGGGTATATATGGGTGCCCTAATTCAGTCTGTAGGTAAGACAGGCCTGTGTCACATTGGTAACTGAGGTAAACTGGGGAAAGGGCATTAGGTCTAACTGCAGAGGAAGCAACAGTGATGATTTCATGCCAGAGGCATGGGCCATCTTGTTAAAAACAAAACAAAACAAAACAAAAACTTGGTCTAAACATAATACCAACAATTCATAGGCAAACAACAAAAATTGGCAGTCATTTCTATTCCTAATTTGATATTTTTATCAAGTACATTAAGGGGTAAAAACAATGAAGATGTAATCAGATATGACAAGAGAGAAGCCAAAAATAATTCAAAATTATCCAGGCTATTTGAGTCTCATATGAGGTGTGTTCTCTGCCTTGAGATGTTAGCTAATGAGAATGTGGAACCATCACCATTGGTAGGATTTCTACAATAAGTATCCAGGAAATGCAGATAAACCTATCCATTTTTTCCCACTAATGTTTCAAGTGACATGAAAACCAATTTCATGACCTTTTCAGGGAGAACAAGTGACTACTAGTAATAGGTTACACAGAAGATATGTTGCCCTAAATAAACAGATCTCATCTGTTCCTTTCTAGGTAAAGATGAGATATTATTGGAGTGAAAACTTACCTGTGAGGCAGCTGGGCCAGGTCCGAGGACCTGGTGTGTGTGTTGGGGGGTGGGGGTGGTCTCCACAGGACCAGCCAAGAGGGTCCTTGGCTTCACGCAGGATGAAAATAAAATGTGAGCCAGCAGAAGGTGAAAACCAAGTTTACTGAAGATGCATATAGAGGGAGAAAGGGGGAGAATCCAAAGATTTGGAAAGGAAAGGAGAGAATCTCATCTTTGTTCAGGGTTGGGGTTTTTTTACTGAGTAGGGTGGTCTGGTGGACACGTTCCCTCAGGCATTAGGAACCGGGCTTTTGGATTGAGCAGTCTAGCACTGGTGGTCTGATACACAGAGGATGGCTTCCTCAGGTCACTTTCACCTGGTCCTTCCTTAAATGTTATTTATTCTAGAGAAATCATTAACTCCTTGCTCCTTACAAGGAGGATGTATACTATTTGCATTACAAGGCAAGTGCAACATGGGGTCGGGGTGCAGGTTCCTGCAAGAACAGAAGCAGGAAAAGGAACGAAAAGCAGATTTTTACAGAGTCCTTCAGTTTCCCTACCTCATCTGCTCACAAAAAGAGCTCCTGGTCATGCAGGGCACTTGACAACTGCTATCAGCTAATGTTTGCATCGCTATGTGATTTTGTTGCTGAAAATGATGTGCGTGTGTCATCCATGAAATCACTCACATCTGCGCACTTAATATGATCAGAGATTTATTTAAGCTCTTCCAAAATGTTTTCAAATAAATAGGGCTGATGGATTTTGAGTCATTTTTTTTAAATATAAAAATGCAATGTATTTCCACTTATTTTCAAGAACAGTGATTGGTATTTGGGCAGATGGAAATACAATAGCTACATTTTAACAAAAAACTTCTGTGTAATTGATGGATGAAATGGAAAAAGCCCTATCATGATACAATAAACACGGACAACCTTGTTACTTCATCTGTTGGGGTCTATATATATTTGAAGGTGTCTTTTTCTGAGGTGACAGCCATTCAAATCAAATTTTTAAATAAACAGAATTTAGGAATTTCCACTCCTGCCAAAGATTGAGTAATAGTAAATAGATTTACCTTCCAGTCTAATTTTTTTTAAATAGACATAATAAATAAAACAACAGTTTTTATAACACTGGAATTCAAACATAAAGAACAGCGTTCTTTGAGGTACCTGGATGGCTCAGTCAGTTAAGCATCTGTCTTGAGCTCAGATCATGATCCCCAGGTCCCAGGATGGAGCCCCATGTTGTGCTCCTTGCTCTACAGGGAGTCTGCCTCTCCATTTTCCTCTGACCCTCCCTGCTGCTTGTGTGCTAGCTCTCTTAAATAAATAAAATCTTTAAAAAAGTGGGGAGCGCCTGGGTGGCTCAGTCGTTGGGCATCTGCCTTCTGCTCTGGTCATGATCCCAGGGTCCTGGGATCAAGCCCTGTATAGGGCTCCTTGCTTGGTGGGAAGCCTGCTTCTCCCTCTCCTACTCCTCATGCTTGTGTTACCTCTCTTGCTGTGTCTTTCTCTGTCAAATAAATAAATAAAATCTTAAAAAAAAAAAAAGAAGAGTGATTCATGACAAATGGGAAACAGAAAGATAATCTTGTGATTGTCTCAGCTTGCTGCCTTAAGAGAGTTTCCTGGCAGCAGCTCAAGAAGGGGAAACCTAAGTGGGGCCAAGTGAACCCACTGATTGGAGGAAGAAAACAGAGGCTGGGATGACCCAAGTGGCTAGTTTGCCGGACTGAGTACCAGAGAAGAGAGATCTGCAGAGCGAGAGAGTCCCAGAGATCTGGAAAGATACATACTCAAGCGATCAGAACACTTATCAGAGCATGTGTATGAGGTCACTGCCTACTTCCAGGAAAGAACCACTGAAAATATTAAAAGGAACAAGAGTTAATGCTCACAGGGTTGGAGAGAGTACACAATGTTCCTAAAACCCTTGTTAATTCCTAAGTACTAAGAGCACCAGGAGCATCTGTGTTCGAACATAGCTTCTAGAGGGCAGTCATTCTAATCGTTTAACTTGTTTGTCTGGCTAGTGTAGAAGACAGATTCTGGGAGAATGACAATGAATTATAGCACACTTAATCAGGAAGTGATGCCAATCACAGCTGTGCTTAGAATGGGCTATCTTTATTAGAGACTTTGGCTCCTGGAATGTAGTTGTTCTGGATATGGAAATGCCTTTCCTGTCTGCAGGCTTCTACCCAATACCCATTTGTAGACTTAAAGAAACTGTTATTCACTGCTCTGATACTATTCACTGCTCTGACATCCTATCCAATATCACATCCAACCAGAATACCTTTATTGCCTAAGAAATGCACCAATGGACTCTTCCCGTAATTCACTGATGTTTTGTGTCTCTCATCACCCAGAACCAAGCAGCTAAGGACTCATTATGGCACCAACTGGCATACAGCTCCTTAGTTGTTGGGATATTGTCCTATTGGAATATGGCCTATGTCTTCAACCAACCAATGCACAATACATGGAACTCTTTTTACAATACCCATCAGGGATGCAACATATGTATGGCCCGAACAACCCAGCTGTCCCTTCACCAAGGCTAACTTCGCTTCTGCCCCACTGCTGAGCACCCAGCCTGCCCACCATGTGAGCTCAACACTCAGTCACATGGCACCATTATCCACACTTTGAACTTGCCACCTGTGGCAGGTTGATTGCTCCTAACCTGGGAGTCAGCCTCCATACCTTATCCTCCAGGACTGGTTTCTTTTCCTCTGATCCAAATGTCTTCAGTCATTTATATATATATACACACACACACATATATATGTATATATACATACATATACGTATGTATATATACATACGTATATGTATGTATACATACGTATGTATATATACATACATATATATAATTTTTCTCTTTATATCATTGTCAACATATTCTCTATTCTCTGTAGGATGAGACTTTTCTATTAGGCTAAGTTGAAGCAGAAATGCTGTTCATTTTCTCTGGTGGAAAGGGTGACTTCTTCATTGGAGAGCCAGCTGAAAATGGATGCATTTCAGCTGTGTGGTTTCATGTCCTGTCTTGTGCATTCACCTTATCCAGCTTTCTAGTAGCCATATCTCAGGCTTTCTTTGACTTCACATTCATTACATGGTAGCCATAAAAGAGTAGCAGGCAGAAATATTTTAAGAAAAAAATAATGGATAAAAATCTAAAGTTAAGACTACTCCTGACATTGATTAAAGTTGTAGTGATCATTATTATTCAACTTAATTAAGGAATGCCCTCACAGTGCCACTCGGGCTTTCCTTGCAATAAATAACCATTTGCCGTGTATTCACAGAACAGGTTATGATGAATACAAGCAACATACAAGCACACGTAGTAGGAGACGCTTGGCTGCAGTAGTGAAGGTGATGTGCTCTGTGTAGCTCTGATGAATGCCATCTGGATGTTTAAATGATGGTTGGGAACAGTCCTGGAGAAAAAAAAATCACCTATGATCCTGCCCCCATTGTGCCCTTGCTTGCAAACCACTCCTAACCCTACCAACATTTCTTCTAGAAAACTGAAGTGGGAAGGGTCTATAGACAAAGAGTACCTTAGGGGGCTAGAGGAAGGCTTTGCTGTAGGTTGGCAGCCCGCTCCCATCCACGGGGAAGGAAGGGAAGGTACTGGGCTGACCACAGGCACGGCATCTCTGGCAGAGACTACAGAACTAAGGAAGCTTGAGATCCAAGGCCACTTCCAAAACTCTGGGATGGGCCCTAGCAACCTGTCATGCTCACATGTTTTAATAAAATTTG